>JAQIUT010000282.1:0-66544 GCA_028654355.1 Colletotrichum sp. SAR 10_99
GGCGTCGGGGAGGGGAGGAACTGGCTTGTGGATAAGGGGGCGTGGGGGGTTGTGGTGGAGAGGACGGATGAGTTGGTGGGTGTGCTGGAGAACTTTGGCGGCGAGGTGGAGGGGGTTGGGAGCAAGTGGAGGGGCAAGGCGAGGAGCGCGGTGAGGAGTGTGATGAGTCGTGGCAAGGAGAGTTGGGAGGGGAGTGAGGAGTGGAGGGTGCTGGAGGGGTTGATGGAGGGGTTGAAGTTGTGATGAGAGAGGTGTTTTGCTTGTTAGGTGGGATAGACAAAAGAAGCATTCTGGTTTGATCAAACGAATGGCGCTGTATTTTGGTATAAAATGAGGTTCGCATGATTGCTGGGCTTGAGCTGCTAAGAAACGATTCATAACATGGGATCTTGCCGAAGAGCAGTAATCATCCTATTTACTTCTTTGAATAAAAGACTGAGAACTTTAAGGTTATGAATATTCAACGCTCGGCAAGCTAGATTCAAGCACGTCATCCGCTCACCTCCATCATATTGCCATTGTATCATCTTTATCATACACATCTAGCATCGCGCCTCTTTCTGTTCCCGTAAAAGCACCCAGCCGTTGTCTTGCATCCGTAGTCTCCACTGTCCCAGCCCTTTTGTCCCTAGATATCGATCCTGCTCTTGAACGTCCATCGAGGCCGTTCTCGTCTCCAACAGCTTTTTCTCCGACGAATCAATAGCAAAGAATGCAGGAAACGTCGAACTCTTGACCACATTCAGCCCAGCCATCCTCGCCTGAGTCAGCGCAGCTACCAGGACGACTGTCGACAGCACGACCTGGCACGAGATCAAAGTCATCCACCACCAGCGCACCTTGACGTACGTCTCGCTAACATACGCTTGTCCCGTGATGTACGCCTGCTCCGTCGTCAAACTGTCGCGGAGACTATTCGTCAAGCTCCTCGCCACATTATTCGTCACATTCCCCACCGCCTCGAAAAGCTGCTTCTCCGTCCCGTTCCTCTCCCGCCGCACCACGTCCAGCACGTTCAAGTACCGCGACGGCGCCTGCCCGCGCTCATTCTCCGTCGTCGGGTACGTCCCGTTCATGGCGCTGGACAGGCTCTCGATCAGGGGCGTCAGCGCCGTGCCGCCGTACGGAAACGCCACCCCCGGCTCTTGCGGCACCGTCACCGCCTCCGTCGTGACCTCCACCTGCTCCTTGGACGTCGTCGACTCCGGCACCAGGAACGTGCCCTCCTCCACCTCGGCGGATGAGTGGACCAGCGTCCGCGAGAAGACGTTGTTCTGGACCGAGACGTTGTAGCGCTGCGCGCACATGTAGAACATGACCTCCATCGCGCCGGTGGTTTTGGTCGTGGTGAAGATGACGGTGAAGTTGAAGAAGGCCGACTGCGGCACCTCGGCCGCGGGGAGGAGGGACGCCTGCCCGTTGTTGAGGCTTAACAGCCCGGTGAGGGATGGGGCGAAGTTGGTGAGGGCGCCGTTTGGTAGGGAGAGGCTGCGCGGGGTGCCGGTGTTGACGAAGCGGCTGCTGTTGCCGTTGTAGTTGTACGTGAGCTGGTCGGTCATGTTCCACATCTTGGTGCAGATGGCGAGGGTGCTGAAGACGCGCCAGCGGCACTCGGTGGTGGGGCAGCCGGGCTGGTCGAAGGGGTAGAGGGTGTTGGAGTCGTGGCTGAGGCCGGCTTGGATGCTGGCGTCGTAGGTTGCGCCTTTGATGTCTGGAGGTCATTAGTATGCAAGCGCCCGGACATGGCCGCTTCAAGAGAAGAGATCAGGGAGAGACTTACATGGGGAGTACCAGCTGACTGTCATTGGATTCCAGAATCGAACCAAACGAGCAACCGGGGAGCTTGGTAGGATCGGAACCTGGCGCTCGGGATAGGTGACGGAGGATTGCGTTAGGGCAGAAGTGAGCATGGCAGTCACCAATACGACCATAGAAATGACGCTCAGAGGCCTAGGCGGCGTCAGTATTGCTCGAATCATTGAATATGATGGACCACCTACCAGCCTTTCGTCGTTTTCACCAGCTGAAGACTCCCCCACGGTCCGCGACTAGCAGCATCGAAATCCTGAAAGTCCTTGAGGGTCCTCTGCTTGCGATACCAGAGCCACTTGAGTTGCGACAAGCCCTCGGACACCGGGATTACAAAGGCAGACCTTGCGACGGTAGCAAGCAGAGCGATTACTGTGTTGAGGGTGAGTCCAGAGGGCCAGTCGGGCAACTTTCTATTGTCGTAGTGGCGCAAGAGGATGTACAGAGCGCAGACTGATATGAGGCTGATGGCGCACCATATCAGCTCTTGCCACCACGCCAAGAGAGTTGCGTTCCAAGAAAGGAGCAGGTCCCCGTGCGGCTTGGGGTCTTGTTTCTCTGATGTCTTTGGGCTGAGATCTCTTCGGCCATCCGAAGCGCCAGCTGTTGATGAACCCGAAGATGGTGTCAAAGCTCCTGAAATGAAATTTGCGTGACCATTTCTAAAGTTCTGCGCGCCATCGTTCGGCGACAGACCACGATTCATGCTGTCCTCCATCAAAACAGGGTGTGATGGAATATTCCGTGTATCCGAATGGTGGACATTGGTGTCGTGTTCTGCGCCAGGAACGCTTTGGTATCCGCCTTCATTGATCCGCCAGGGGTTCTGAGAAAAATCGGTAGGAGATTGATAAGGATCCAGCTCAGGACTCAGATCATGTCTCGGGATCGGATCCGGGACGCGTTCTGAGTGGCTTGCATTGTAGTGCTCCTCCAACTGCTGCGCGACAGGCTGCCTCCGAAGTTGGAAGCCTCCAACAACCCCACTGTCCTCCGATTGCATCGCGAGTGCTGTGAAGGAAGTCAGCTACAAAAAGAACTTCATTGATTCATGAGATTGACGGGCATTGTCCCACAGAAGGAAGAAATAGTCTGGGGAAGTCGCGAGGGAAAGACGAAAACAAAATAGAACCAGCTCATGTAAAATTCAGGCTCCAACGCTTGGCGAGGGAAATACGCACATGTCGGTGTTGTGGGGCACGATCCTGGAATCGAAGTAGTTCCAACAGACTTCGTCGCTCGGCCATTGGCCACACGATGATATATACCAGGGGAGACCAACACGCCGAATTCCCAGAAAGGCTCGCTTAGCTGTGCGATTGCAACGTTTCTGCAGCTCAGCTGCGCTCAGCCCCGTTGGGGGTTGACGGATTGACGGGTTGCTTGCTACTTTGAGGTAGCGTTCGATATTAAGATTAGAGAAGCTGCGGGATTCTCGACAGGGTTCAACAAGGGACTCTGTTGTCTTGTGGATATTCCTCCCATCCTCGTTATGCACGTGACGAACTTCGAGTGACAATTTAGACGGCAGGTTAGGCGAAAAGACTGTTAGGTAGAGTCAGAGGGAAGAAAGGTAGAGGATGCATTGCCTTAACGCGTTTTTCGACGTGAACAACTCATCTCTAGATAAAAAATTAGCGGCTCGCGACAGCTGAGTTATTGTGTATTCGTGCGGAACTCGATTGCAAAATAACGTCGATTGTCAGAGTCACCGGCGAGACTTCATGGATGCGTCAATGGCAGCAAAAAAAAAGAAAAGAAAAAAAGAAAAAAAAAGGAAAAAAAAAAGAAAAAAAGGAAAGAAAAAAAAAAACCCCCACAAATGATTCTAAAAGCTTGAACAGAGGTGGCTGAAGTGCTCTCAAACAAGGCATAATAGACTGATAGTAGGGGAGATTTCTCTATGGTTTTGTAAGTATACCTCTCGCGTATTTAGTCACCATGCTTTCACAAGTTCGACGAAATGCTGCCTCTAGCTCCAGCTGGTCCTCCCGTATCACCGTCAACGGCGTTACCGTCTCAACCTCATCCATGGCAAGTTGCCTTCATGATCCCGGCAAGTGAGGTCGTAGGGCAGGCCAAGGTGAGCACTTGCAAGTCGCATCTCTTGAACATCGTGTTCGGGATAACTGGCAGGCTTTCCAATAAAATAAAAGTATGAAGATAGTGAATGACGGGTGCGCAGCTGACTCCTCACACCACTTTCCACGACAGGAAGTCGGTGTGCCTCGGTAACTGCCAATTGGCCAGCTAGCCAGAAACTTGTGACTATTTTCAACAGTTCAGACCGCAAAACGCTGCAGCCAAAAGTTCTGGGCCAAAACTGGCCGTAATATGCCGGCAAATTCAACCTTGGAGATCGCATCAGCTCTTGGAGAACAAAAGATTGACCATTGAGGAGAGAAAACCAGGCGTCGTGGGATGCCGTGGAATGTACGGCTCGTAATGTGATTGGTCCAGCGAACTCGGAAGAAGCACCTATGGGGCAAGGTGAGATGATCCGTTAACCCGGGGTCTAAAATCTTCGCAGACTCCTTCCTATTGACGGGAACGTCAATGGCATGTCCATGGATCCATGGCTGCCAATGGCAATGCTGGTTTGATATGTTCTCCTGTCTAGTTTCTTTCTGTCCTATACATTGAGATCTCAAGAAAATATGTTGACGTATTCGAAATCTCGTCACTCTCTGCGCCACAGAACCCAGCTAGAACGCCGCGTCGATGAAGGAGAGCAAGATCTGCTGGAACGAAATAACGATTGACTTGTTTGGCGCTGGGCGTGGTTCACGGATGACGCGGCCGGCGAACTATGTCAGGTAGTAGAAGACATGAAAGATGACCAAGATTAGTGCCAAAGGATGATGGGGCATAAGCGAACCTGCCATCCCATTTGAGCGCTCAGGAGGGCCAGCCGGGGAAAAATCAGATGGGATGACAGCCTGCGGGTTCAGTTTGAAACCAGGTCTGCAAGATCAGTCATCATGGTTGTGGCTTTGGCTGGTATATGACTGATGACAGAGCTCATCAAGATCTCTGCTGTGTTATTAAAATTCACACTTGCGCTCAGCGGGTGCCTCATAGCCGGTGCTCAGGGGCATAAATCACGGTCTTGTGAAGCTGGGATGTTGCTGCTTGCACTACGGGTTGCATGACTAATGAACCCACCGGAGACCATCGCACAAATCTGCACGCCCTAAGAAGCGGACCTGCCTTGAAAAAAAGAAGGGAAAAAAAGAGAGGAGGTCGTCGTTTTAAAGACGAGCCTCCTTGGGGGCATCAAAAACTATCCCAAATCCCAAGGGCTCCACCGTCTCCACCGTCGGGCACTCGTCGTACTCCGAACTGGCACTGCATGATCTGCATGACGAGAACCGTAACACCCACTGCGAAGGCTCTGATTCGCCAACGGGCGTTCGCGATGGAGATGTAGTGGGTCTCCCCGCGTCACATCGTGGGCGGGAGTTGTGCGACAGGGAGTCCGGCGGTCTATTCCGAGATGTTTTACACGATGCCTTGGACGGGAAACTTGACGACTTCAACAATTCTTTTATTGATGGACGCGGATTAAGTAATACGGACGGACTTTTTGACCTTGGCGTTTTCTTTTTTTTCTCTTCTTCGACATTATAAATACTCTTTTCGAACTTGGAGTTCGTCTTTTCTCACGCTGGTTCATCGCAGTAAAGGTTTAGATCTTTCAATACTTCTTTTGACAAATTCTTCTTTTTTTGGCTGGCCAACATGGAATTCCTCCGGCCACCGAAACACTTTCTCAGCACCTGGGCAGAGTCATCTCTGCTCAGGAAGATGGACGTCTGGACATCGTTATGTCTGGGCATCATCCTCCTCAGCGTTTTCGCCGTCGTACCCCACTTGCGCAAGCCCTCTCGCAAGCTCCCTTGGATCAACCCCCCAGAGTCACTCGACTTGTTCAACAGCGAAAGAAAGAAGGGATTCTTATTGAATGCCAGAGGCTTGATGGAGACTGGCAGGAAGAAGTTTCCTGGCCAGCCCTACAGATTCATGACGGACGTCGGCGAGACCGTCGTCATCCCGCCGGAGTTTATCCACGATATTCGCAACGATCCCGGGCTCAGCTTCATGGATGCCTTCGCAGACAACTTCCACCCCCAACTATCTGGATTTGATGGTTTTGCAGTCGGTACCAGGCCCGATCAGCTGTTCCAGGTGGTCATCAAGAAGTCCATCACCAAGTTGTTGAGTAAGTCGTCTCCAACTCCACGTCAGGCCTGGCAGTCTACCCCACACCCCACATTGCCGCAACTCGCTCCTCCACATTGCAACGGCAGTACTGACGCTCATCTCAATCTCTCAGACCAAATCACGGAGCCGCTGTCATCCGAAGCCAAGTTCGCCGTCGACCTCCGATTCGGAACATCCACGGGTAAGCCTCCGCACTGCAGCGTCACATCGCAGCGACTAACACGGGTCCCCCGACACACAGAATGGCGCGAGTTCAACATCAAAGCCGACGTCCTGGACATCATCTCCCGCCTCTCCTCCCGCGTCTTCCTCGGTGACGAGGTATGCCGCAACAAGGCCTGGCTCGAGGTCACAAAGTCATACACCGTCAACGCCTTCATCGGCGCCGAGACGATGCGCATCTACCCCAGCTGGCTGCGCCCGCTCGCCCAATGGTTTGTCCCGCAGTGCAAGGTCCTCCGCCAGCAGGTTGCCGACTCGCGGCGCATCATTGAGCCTGTTCTACAGAAACGCAGGGACCTGAGGGCGCAGGCGCGTGCTAAGGGCGAGCCGATTCCGAGATTCAACGACGGGTTGGACTGGTTCGAGGAGGAGAGCCGCGGGGCTAAGTATGATGCTGCTGGGGCGCAGTTGGGGCTATCTGCTGTTGCGATTCACACGACTACCGATCTGCTCGTGGAGACGATGTTGCGGATTGCGGAGCACCCTGAACTGTTTGATGCGATAAGGAAGGAGATTGTGGATGTTCTCAGCGCTGAGGGCTGGAAGAAGACCGCGCTGTTTAACATGAAGCTGACGGACAGCGTCTTGAAAGAGGCGCAGAGACTCAAACCGGTCACTTCAGGTTTGTCATCAGCCTTTTCTATTCAAGGTAACTTCGAGCTGACATCTTCGGCAGCCATCATGTCTCGAGTCGCAACCCGTCCAGTGACCCTCCCCAATGGTCTCCAACTCCAAACAGGCGAGCGATGCGTCGCTGACCTTGGCAGGATGGTCGATCCTACAGTCTATGAGAACCCCGACCAGTTCGACGGATACCGTTTCGTTCGCATGCGAGGAACCCCGGGGCTGGATGCTCAAGCGCACCTCGTGAGCACCTCACCCGAGCACATCGGCTTCGGACATGGAAAGCACGCATGCCCCGGCCGTTTTTTTGCAGGCAATGAGTTGAAGATTGCGTTGGCGCACATTATCATGAAGTATGACTGGCAGCTTACCCCTGGGTACAACCACCGCTGGGAGGAATACGGATTCGGATGGTCATCAGATGGTATGGCCAAGTTGCTGATGAGGAGGAGAGAGTGCCCAGAGATGGATATCGACGCCCTATGATTGCATCCACCTCTATCCATGAATGCTCCCCATCAAAATGGCCCACACTAGTTACAGCATATATGACCTGTGACAAACGGTCTCGGGGCCTTGTGTTAGTAATTACCACATTAGATGATCTTCTGAGTGTCTAGCGCGAAGAGAAACTACTGCACTGCTGGTCCTCAAAACGCAATAATGGCCTTGTATCTATTCGCGTCTGTCTCACTTTCCCCTGGATGAATCTACTGAATGGTTGGCTCTGATAAGGAAACACTAATACCATGTGGCTGAGGGTCATGCCATGCAGACAAGTACATCCGCTGTTGCGTCCACACCAGATGCGGCTAGCATACGATGATACGTGCGAAAGAATCTCAGCTTCCACCATGGCTGACTGCGATAAGGTCAGACAGACTTGCCTCTCTGTCTCTGGGTATGAGACCCTGTTTTCAGTTCTAGGTACAGGCGTTACCACCAGACGGTTAGCGTGGTTATTCGGTGGATCAACCAGCTTTCAGGATAGAGTGCCGTGGAATTCTAGCCCTCAGCCTAGCGTATTTCGTCACGCAGTCTCACCCTAAATTATTATTGACCTTACGAACTCGAGACCTGATGCATCCTTTCACGGCAGTTTCCGCCGCCAAGGCGCACGCACTTAGTCCCCATTCTGTTTAATTCAACGCGGAGGACGAGACGTCTTGTGTCCAAAGGCCACCACCTCGTGAACTAGATCGAGCCTTGGAGATGGTTCAGACTTCCATGTCTGCATGCAGCTTTGATGGCTGTTCAGGAAGCGTGGCAATACAGCGCAGTATTTCACTGACAATCCTGGTTCTTGTCCACTCCACACTATACACACACACACACACATATATATATATCTGGCTACGTCTCAAGACGAACAGACCTGACAGTCCGCATTATCATCACACAAAGTATAAACCACACATCATCGGCTTTAAGAATCTCTACTCCTTTAACTTTCTGAATTTCAAACCCTCCGAGACTCCGTCAAATCATCATGTGGGCCTGGTTAGACGCGGTAACCGATTTGGTCCATCCCAAAAATGTCGTCAATTTGTTCAACACAGAAACCAACACCGGCACAGTGACCATCCACAACGACACCCTACAGGACGTAAACATCGACACACCTGGCTCAGGCAGCATGAAAACATCCTATCCCAAGACAACCATCGGTCGTGATTCTGGCGTCACAAACCAGATAGAAGGCTCTATCTTCGAGCAATCCTGGTTCGACTTGACGTTCAATGGGAATCACCAGATTCACACCGAACTCAATCATGGCGACCGCTGTTCCATTGCCTCGCGGCCACAGCCTGAAGATGGGAAGGTAGCAGCGATGATATCTCGCATCAGCTCTTCATCGTCTCAATTGGACTACTTCGTAGGCCCAGGCCGGCTTCAGTCTCTTATCAACAGCGTCATCCAAGCCAATCTGCCAGCTTTCATGGCATTTCTCAATTCTGGGATCGACTTGAACCCCACTGATCTGGTTTGCCCTTATGCCGCCGTCACAAATGTCACCCAGAATTCCGTCGATGTCAATGCTGTTCTCAGACTTCAGAAGGCCTCGGCGTCACTGGCGGTTACTGGGGCGAATGTGTCAGCATCACTGAATGACCTTGCTATCATGGTTAGGTTACATGTCGACAACCTCACGCATAGAGGCACACTCAACGAGATTAAATTTTCGGTCGCGGCTTTTAGTCTTCCCAAGATATTCTGGCCAGCTTTATTTATTTGGATGCCTTGGCTGCCTCAACCGGTCGAATTCGACACCGTTAACAATCTATCCGTTTACCTGAACCACGACGCAAATCAAGATATTTTGAAGTTTATCAACGGTCAACTGGACGGTTTACCACTCCCTGACAAGCTGGGAAAGATTTCCTTTACCTCCGAGCCATCGACAACTATTGGCAGCACACCACCCGCGAATGACGACTTTTCCACTTGGATGTCTTCACCCGATATACAAAGCAGGCTTCTCAAAAACGTTCATCTCCCGGGCACGCATGACAGTGGTGCTTACGGACTGACTACCACCTTGCCCAGAACCACAGACGATGGCAATGGCATCAAGTACGACAACATTAAATTTCTTTGGGGGTTGAAGACTGACGCGGCATTCTTCGACGGCAACATCCCATTCTCCAAGCTAGTCGCGAATGGCTTTAAGATTAGCGAGGATAGCCCAATCAACATCGGACAGCCCGCCATGGACTTCGTCATCGAAAAGGTCGCTCTCAGTATTTCGAAGACAGGCGACAGGAATGTTCTGCGGCAACTCGAAGACGGCATCCGATGGTTTGACTTGCGCATATATCTCGACGAAGACGGCGAATTTTATATGCAGCACGGACTTAGAGGTCCCCTTTATACCGACATCCTGAAGCAAGTCAAAGTCTTCATCGATTCCTACCCATCAGCACAGGAACTAATCTTTCTCAATCTTTCACATGCAAACTTCAAAGACGACAACTTGCAAAAGGTCGCTGATCTTACAAAGTCAATCATCCCACCCAAGCATATTCTTCACAAGGGCAATGAGGCTGGAGCCACATTTAATTTCCAATCTCTTGCTAACACAACACTTGGGTATCTGACGCAATCCACGACCAAAGTTATGATCATCAACCAGGATGTTTCCAACAATCTCTGGTACCCTTTTCCAATCACCAATACTGTCGGCTTTGACGATGGAAACGGTCAGGATTTGTGGCATATGGGCTGGTGTCGTACACCAACCATCGCAGATATTGTCCCGTACGTTATTGACACCGTACGAGGGGTTGATCGTATGCATTTGCAAGCACTGGCGACCGAAAAGAACGGGCAGCTCAAAGAGGGCCTGAGTAAGCTTGACCAGAAGAAGCCGATGCCAAATGTCATTGATCTAGACTGGTACTACTTGAGCAGTAAAGATCTTCCTGTTCCCCAAGTCATCGGGTTGAACAATTAAGAGGACGAATGACACCCACGGGAGAGCTTGGGCACATGGCGAAATGTGTTCGTCAAATACGACAAACGTTTTTGTCTGAATATGGAGGCCCCCCAAAACATTGCACTCTAGGGATATGATACTTTGCTTGGCCTTGAGGATTGATTATTCATTAGAAGTCAAACATATAGACCCATCCCTATTCTTCGCAAAAGCACCTTGTTTCCATCGTAGATGAAATCATTCATGCATCGTACCATCAGCAACAATACGCGCTAGTCTACTGATTCCACTCTTAATACATATCTTCATTCTCAGTCTGAGTTTCTTCTTGGGAATCATCATCCTCCTCGCCCTGATCTCCGCGAAGGTCCTCAGCCTAGTTTGCGTTAGTATCAAGTTCTCTCCAAAACCCAGAACCGCTAGTACTCACACTTTGACCGCCATCGGTATTCTGCAGCTCCTTCATCTTGTAGACCTGGTCCGGCAACTCAACGCCCTTCGGCGCAGTAATGATGCCAAACTCAACAAGCCCATCGAAATGATGTCCCCACCAGCTGCGCCCGTAGAACCCAACTATTCTCTCATCACCCTGCACCTCTGTTCACTTGTCAGCATCATCATCGAACTCAATCGCATCAGCCCACTTACCCAAAGTCAGAGTCTCCTCCCGCGTCTGATACGGGTCATCCTCATTCCCTGACAACGCGCCGCCGGCCTTGCCATTCTCAAAGTGGATCCTCATCCCACACAGAATGTTGTCTTCCCTCGCAACCTGAATCTTGACAATCTCCTCGCCCTTGGGCCACCGCACATCCTCGGCCGCGTGCCCGCCGAACTCGTGCAGATGATCACCGCCCGCCCACCTGCTAATCCGCGGTCCGCAGTTCACCTTGGTGCCGTCGGGGAACTTGACGTACGCGCCGTCAAGGATGCACCCCGTCCGGACGTCGATGCTCGACGCCCGCATGACCTTGCCGTTGGGGGTCTTCTTCGTGAGCAACATCGCCCAGCTCCAGAATTTGTCTTTGCCATCGTCAGACTCCTCCAGGTCCTTGGTCACCACAGACCTCTTGCGTAGCACGACGTCCGACCCGGGGACGCGGACGTACTCTGACGAGGCAAACACCCTCCACAAATCCTTTACCGTCTTGCTCTTGCCATTCATCCCAAGAATGTGAAGCTTCAACTCCTCCTCTGGATCGAACCGGTTCTCCAACTCCTTGCGGCCGAAGAACACCTTCTTATATGGCTCAGCCACACTCGGCTCCTCCTCCGCCTCCCCGTTGAATTCAATCGCTGCAATCCCCGCCACGCAGTAAATCTCGATGCCAACATCGTCCGTTTCGGGGTTCACAACAGACACAACAGGCGCACTCGTCCTGGCGTCCGCCTCCTTAATCCTCTTGTCCCCGGGCAGCCAAAAGTGCGGAAGCATTCGGAACGAAAGCGCATCCCTCAGATCCCACCGCGCATCGTTCATCGTACGTTCGCCGTCGACATAAACCTCCGGCTCGCGCGTATGTCCCGCCCGCGCCGTCGTCGTCAAGAAGTTCCGCGCCCAGTGCCGCGGGTACCCCCGCGCCATGATCCCCGTGGTATGCGGCGCCCCGAACGCGTGCCCGACCTCGTGCAGAAACGCGCCCTGCCCAACACAGCACGCCTCCCAGAACGTCGCGCACTCGCCGTTGTCATTACCCACCGTCCGCCCGGGCACGCGCGTATCCCGCAGGCACTCCGTCACCTCCTCGAGGAAGCGCGGGAACGAGTACGCCAGGTGGCTGCCCATCATGCCGAGCGACACGCCCTCGGGGTTGTGGCACCCCAGCGCGGCGTGGCCCAGGATCATGTTCTGCGCCGTGGAGAAGTGCGCGTCGAGGAGCATGCCCGCGACGATGGGGCGCGAGGACTCCTCGAACGGCGCGCCGTGGGACGCCAGCGCGTCGAGGAAATAGTCGAATAGCTTGTCCCTGTTGCGCGCGGCGTCGTTCTGCTGCGCGATGTCCGCGTCGCGGAGCTCGGCGACGGTCCTGCTGGAGCGGATGATGTGCACCTTTGCGGTGGAACGCATTCTGGGCATCGAGTTGTCGGTGGACATGAAGGATTGGCTGGTCGTGTCGGCGGCAAACTCCTCCTCGAGGCGGAACGAGCGCCGGCCGAGGCCCTTCATGCGCATGTCCTCGGCGGTGAAGGCTTGCCACATGTACGCGGCCATGCGCATCTTCGCGACGGCGGCGTCGATGGAGGAGTGTGCCGTTGTGAGGCGGCCATATTTAGAGGGCGGGCAGTCAATGAGGAGGGGAGAGTCTTTCGCGACCATGATTGCGAGGTGCAGGGCGGGCGTCTGGAGGAGGGGGATGTAGTCGAGGGTGAGGGTTGTGGGGGTGGGGGTCTCGGCGTCGGTGGAGGAGCGAGTGATTGTGAGGATGTTCTTGCCGGGGGAGAGGAAGGCGATGGCTTTGAAGCGGGAGGCGTCGAGTGGCCAGGTTTGGGGCGGGAATGTCTTGGTGGTGCCGTCGGATGATGAGATTGTAACGAAGTCGTTCCATGGGACAGTAGTGCTGTAGATACCTTTGATGATGATACACCGCTTTGAGAGAGATGGTGTCAGTGCTGAAAGATGGCTGAGGGGTGCTTGTAGTTACCTGATGGACGGTTTCACCATCATAAAAGTTCTCGATAGTAAGGCGGGCTTTCATGGTGGCAGCAGTGTCCTTGGAGACGGTCTGGTGAGACACGCGCTGACGCTTTGGTGGAGGCATATGGGAACGCATTTCGACGGTTGATGTGTTGGTGTTTTCGAGTTCAATGTACATGTCCACTGACTGAATTTCAATGCGTAGACCAAATGTTGGAAAGAGTAATGAGAACGGGGCTTGAGGCGATGTGGAATGAGTTCAAAATCAGTTCCAGGGGATTTTTTCCCGCTCTTAAATACACGTCGAATATCAATGCTGTAGCCCTCTTCGACATCCGATGTTGGAAATGGCCTCACAGACACGAGATGGCGTTCAGGCAGAACTGCCCTGTGATTGGTCCGCCCGCGCCGCCCTAGCCGTCCTGCCTAAACTTCCCCGGCCCCGCGCCCCACTTTCCCGGGCCCATCCTTGGCCGGACCGATCGCTCGGATTCGACTCCAGGCAGCAGCACGTGGCGCGATATCACGGACCAAGGTGCATACTACCGCAAATCTCGTTAAACATGGCGTTTTGCACCATCTCATATGATTGCCAGCAAGCAAAGGATTCAGCGTGGCACAGCGGCGATGACTCAGTACTACTGCCTAAGTTGGTAGGCGCGAAGCGATCTTGGACGCATGCCTGAACTGGCGCAGGCAAGAACTTGCATCGCCGTATGAAATTCGGCAGGACGTTCGCGTAGCACTTTGAAGCGGCAGCCACCAGTGTCAAAAGATGGCGGGAGGAGCTTGAAATCAAGCTGCGTGGGATCTCGTGCATCTCTACTCACCGTTATGATATCGGCCCGCACCGTATATCTCGTCTTTGAAATGCCCATTGAAGGGATTCATAAGCTTTTCTCAACCGTTCCAGTCCAATTGAGATACCAGGATCGGCCGTATGATGAAGACATTCTCGTCAACGCAATTGGCCTAGGGACTTTGGGGATTGCATTGGCCAGATGCCTGTTGAGCAACATGGGAAAGGGGTGTCTCTTCTGTTCCTTTGAATGGGTTCTTCCAGAAATTCATCTTTCTCAATTGCCAATCGGGGCTTGAAACCTACCCAAGGTTCGTACGAGACTGCAACGCGAAAATGCTGACGATCACGGCCAAGGCCAGCTTGTCTATTGCTACAGCCCATCGGAGCGGCTCGCGGGGCAAAGCGAACGCGCTATTGGACGTCGCTCTTATTGTGTTTGTTTAGGGTATTACGACAAAATGGTTTTTTGTTTCCCATTTCTTTTCTTTTCTTTTCTATTTCTCTTCTTCTTCAAAACGCAAGAATGGGCTTTTCCAGAGCTGATGCTCTGTAGCCAGTAAACGCATATTCGGCGACCCAGCTCTGGGCGTGACCGGCATGTCAAGCGTTGGACTTACTCCCGTCTTCTGGGTCTCGCAAATTGCGAAAAATAAGTTCTGATAGGCTTTGCAGGAGTCCAGGTTAAAAACCACGAGTATGAAGCAAGTACAATAGAAGTGTCTGTAACTTGTGTGTCATCGTCAGTGCTTTCTTGGAAAATGAAAATGGATTGGCGTCAGGCAAATTTAAGATACATCCGTGGATGAATCGGACGACACGAGCGACGGTGCGGAGTCCTCAAACGAAGAAGGCTGCCATGCAGGCCTACCTAACAAATGCACGTCCACCTGCAGGGCAAAAGTGGCTCATCATCCATTGGATTATGCGGCCCACCCTCGAATCCATACAGCAAGTGATTGAGTCGATTCGTTTGCATCTCTGCGGGGTTCTGTCATCGTTTACCAAGCCGGAGTGGCTGGAAAAGCCGCCAAGATGCAACTTTATGCAAGAGGCTGATAAATCATTTGTAATGAATGCAATTTTCTTGCTATTAAAGCCAGCAGTCCAGTCGGCAGAGCAAAATGTGAACATTTCAGTGTGATCTTCACTGCTCATTCAAAGTGAGCCAGCAGAGACCGTAGTCTCTGGATGCACGAAATGGACAGCAACTTGGAGTCGTTGAGAGCGATTTCTCGCAAGCATTCAAAACCTATTCCCCAGCTTCTCTCAGATATTCAACGGTGCCAGTCGACTCAGGAAAAGGATGTCAGTATTCTCAAAAGATTGGATTGTCTTCATATATCCAAGCGACAGCGAGCTGTTGCCTGCGAATCAATTGCCGGCGCCGCCATTCCGAAAATAGTCCGCTTGTGGCGACATAGGATCGATGCTACGAAACAAAAGGACTACATCGCCTTGTCATACACATGGGCTGCATCTCAATACGAAACTGACGCTGCTGGACCTTACGAAGTCCAGGAAAGCTCAGGCGAGGAATTCCGTTCCTCTCCAGTTCGAGCAGCCATTTTCGATCGAGTTATTCGATACATGAACACTGTAGACGTGGGGCTTCTCTGGATAGACCGCCATTGCATTGACCAAGGCACCTGCAAGGACAAGGCATGTACTTGCGTGCGGTGTGAAAAAAAGGCCCGCGCTTTGCAAGTCATGGATCTGGTTTACAGCAAAAGCTCTTACCCTGTGGCATTACTATCAAGGCCAATCGACTCCCGCTACGAGCTCGAACTACTGGCTGACATCATGAAGAAGCGATTCAAGGCCGGAGATCGATCACTGACTGGCCGAATGCGCACAAAAGCACAGAGAGCACTTCGTTTGCTGGAATTGATGACCAGTGATCTCTGGTGGACAAGAGGCTGGACTTTCCAGGAGAACTATCGTGCGGGAATCCACATGAAGCTTCTCATACCTCTTTCACCAGAGTTAGAGAGGTTGAAATATCTGATGGATGGCTCCATCACAAATCAGATCGATGGAGAACTATGCATCAAATCTGTCGATTTCATGGAAGCGGCCACTTTCTTCTGCGAAGAATACCAGAAAGCCAAGCGCCACCAAAATGGAGCGGAGACCCGTGTCATTCAAGGAATCCTGAGCAAAACCAGAAAGTACACGATTATCCTCCCCCGAGACGCATTCATGTTTCCTGCAATCGCCTCTGATCTGAGCAAAAGAGAACTAGGAGAAACTTGGGACATTCTCGAAATAATAGCCAACTGCTGCCAGTACCCTCTTTATCTCGATAAAAAAAAGCTAATTGAGAACGGCGCCAGTCGTGATCTATCAATACTAGCCATGTGTCTCATTAATGGCGAGATTCTGAACAATAATCGGTCAGGCCCGTATCCAGTGTCGGGCATGAATGTATTTGAGTACTTGGAAAAGCTATGCCTGCCATCGTTTGCAGCGCCTCCCATTCGGGACCTCACCTATCGCAAAGGTTGCCGATTTCACCCGGTTTTCCTCGACGAAGTTGGCATTAAGACTGAAGGATATCTATGGGAGCTTGGAGAGATTATCAACACCAGGTATTTGTGGAAACCCTCTCGTCGCGCGTATCCCATGTTCAACAATGAGCGATTCTCAAAGAAGGAAGTTTATGAACTAGTTCGACTTGCGAACAAATTTGGGGGTTATTGGAGAAATCCTCTCGCAGAGGGGATTCAAATGCTGATACGAAGTGGATCGATCAGCGAGAACATAACGTTTGCAAGGAGGCATATGGAAACCATGGCTAAAGAGGTGGCAAGGGCTGTTGCTAAAGGACACCAGCTGAGACTTGGACGGCTTTGCAACGGGCGTGGCCCACAACAGCAGACCGCCATCTTCCTGTCGAATCATAAGTGGACATACAGGCTTCCAGAAAAGAAACATCAGGGGTACGTCTTCACATCCTCATTAGACAATGAGAATGCGAATGACTTACATCGACATGTATGTGTCGAAGTCAGCCGGGTAGGATCTGACGGCAATACCCCTCAGCTGCACACTAGACGAGGGATTCTCGGACTGTGTTTTTTTCAGGGTCACAAACCGGAAGAGGTCATTTTCCCGTGGCCACCTTCGCTATTGAAAGTATAATCGTCATGATAGAGTCAGTCCAAAGTCTGGCTAACAGCTGGACACTATCCAGCATCTTACTTAATGTAAGGTTCATTGGCTTCGCCTCGAAGCGGCAGTTGAAGTCTCGTATTAACACTGCACGCTTGATGAACAATATTAGATGTAGTGGAAATTCACTCTCTACTGGTGGTTTGAGGAGATCATTGATGCTCTCTTGCCATGCTGCTTGCAGGCGTTGGCCTTGTTTCTTCTTGCTGCACTGAGTAGTGGAATCACGACGAGGGAGAAAGTTGTACAATAAACATTAAGCTTACCCTGTAACCCTGAATTGGTCAAAATCACCTTTATGGCTATCCTGACAATTATGCGTGACTGCTTTGAAATGAACCATAACAGTCGATCATGAAATTATGGTTGACAATGTGTAAATGAGCTAGTATACTTTCGGCTGGACGATGAAGTACAAGTCATTTGGGCCTTTCATAGCTGCGGGCAGGATCTGGTCTAGCCGCGCGCTCTGCCGATTCCCCATTATCCTGCCACCCCATCATCCCGCCGGCCATGAGTGGGTTCCAGCACACCTCACGCGAAACCGCAATCCGTCAAAAGTGGATGGAGATTTTTCTTTCGCTGAAATTGGAGATTTCGAGGCTGGCAGGGCTTGGGTAAAATTGGGACGGGGTTGGAAGCAAAATATAATATAATCCACTCTTATCCGACGGGATATCACCTGTCATCTTTCGCGGGGAAATAGGGTTTCGCTGTCTGCACCTAGCCGCTTGACATGCCTGGCTCTGTAGACCCGCTCCTTGTACAACTGATCAACTCGCATGGAAACTCGCTTCACGATATCACTTCATAATTGAGGCTTGAGTCGCCTGGTTGCTACTCGGTGTTGTTTTCGCTGCGAATGAATTATCCTGGTTCCCATCGAGCAACGTCTGACAGTTGACGACTGCCCACCAGAATGATGTGCGCATGATCAGAGACCACAGCTTAGAGAACAAAACGGTGTGTAAAAGTTGGTCAATTACTTGGACGCAAACTTGCCACTAGACAAAGCCAGTATTCTGATCAGTACATCACCCGAGAAACTCTGATTAGAGGCTGATCGGTGATGTTTCAAATTCCCCAAGCCAATGACCACAATCATTATTTTTCGTTTTAGTGTTCTTAATGACAAGAACACTGTCGAATTTCCGTCCCGTTCAGTTGCATCACGTTCATCGGGTGCCGTAATGTCCGGAATGCGGCAACAGAGTCTAGGGGCGGATGTGGAATAGCTGTCTTGTATCACCATCGGCCGTGAGGGTAACTCTATCAAAAGACTCATGTAGACATGTCAATGCACCCTGACATAGTTGAGTGTGACTTCACTCCACAAATCCACAACGGAACCTCGGCGCAAGCAGGGTTCTACGGGCTCAGCCGGATCGGTTCAGGGATTCCA
This sequence comes from Colletotrichum sp. SAR 10_99, assembly GCA_028654355.1. Classification (NCBI taxonomy): domain Eukaryota; kingdom Fungi; phylum Ascomycota; class Sordariomycetes; order Glomerellales; family Glomerellaceae; genus Colletotrichum; species Colletotrichum sp. SAR 10_99. The sequence goes on from JAQIUT010000282.1 coordinate 18,326, forward strand.
GAGAGACACATACTCGAAGCTAACTATTTCAGGAAGATCTAACCAGCACGCGCAACTTTAAGGTGACCCCACCCCTGGCATACACAGAACAGTGCCAACTCGCGTGTTGAAATCGACTCGACGGATGCCAAACCTCCCGAGTGAGAGCCAGTGATCTCGTCAATCAAAGCAGGAGACACATACCAACTTGAAAGTTCCTACAGCCCAAGGGCCCAAACGCCCAAGAAGTCCAGGTTCATTCTTAATCTAGATGCCTGTGATGTGTTGTGGCATTTGGCAAGACACCAACGCTGACTCTGATTTTCTGCCCTGCCAGATGTAACATATCATTTTCATAGACTCAACCTCGTACGACGTTTTATGATAACTCAAAGGAACCTTGACCTAGCTTTGCTCTTGATCTTTTCTCTAGTGGAATAGTGTGATGTCCAGGGATACGTGGCACGTCCATTGAGACTCGTTTCAACTCTTCTCCCCAGTGGAGGCAGCTCGCTAGCAAGTTGCGAATTTGCATGATTGATTACGTTTTCGGTTGACATCCTGCTTGCTTTCATGGAAGCCTTCACTCGCACTTAATTCCTCCAGAAACCTATAAATGCAGAGGTATTTCCCTCGAGGTTGAATCTTTTGGGATCATCACTCGACACTTCACTCACAAACAACTCCTTTTCATCCAAGTCACCAAAGCTTTTAGTCAATACAACGACTTCAAATCTCCCCAAAACCATCAGTAAGGATCCTTACCCCTTGTCTTTAGCTCTACAGCATGAGAAACTGACGCCATTGTGTAGACATGAAGACCACCTTCTTCCTCGCTGTCGCCGCTCAGGCTGCCCTCGTCTTCGCCAACTGCAGGGTCGAGATCCTCGACGGCAACTCGTTCCAGCTCGGCACCGCCTGCATCCCCAAGGGAGGCCAGGGACCTGTCGCAGTTAATGGCCGCAACTACTTCGTCACCGCCACCACCAGCTGTGGCCTGGGTTTCCTAGGCACTCAGACCCACCCGTCTGACTGGCAGCTCAAACTTCTCGGCAACTGCTAAGCGACTGAACGACCCGACGACTCTTCGAAGAAGACTCTCACAGCTTGAACTGATGATCTCGGGCATAGACACTTGAGATGCGCGGGAATGAGGTCGGGATATGGAGGAGTGGTTGTCACAAAGCCCGGGGGCTTTTCAGTGAGGGACCATCTGTAGGACTAAATGCCCTATTTGCATACGTTATTAGTCTCAATACTCACTGAAACGTCCGCCAAACTTGTTCCAAACAACTGTGCCGTGAAAGACAATGTAGAATGTGCTTGGTTCTATTCTTTGTCTCCTTGGCTTCAATCCAAACACTGCTTAAGGCCTTAGATTTTTGAACCGCCCCTTGTGATCTCTATATCAAGTACTGGAAATATCCTGCTTCAGAAATCCAGGTAATGTTATGCTGCTTCTCATAGCATGATTTTCATATCAAGACGCGTCCCGTGATGTCGCAGTGGGCACAGCTGCATTCTATGGCTTTTGGAACTTTCATCAAAGTGACATCAAGCCACCTGATTCGTACGTGGCACACACGGTATGTGATGGAACTATACACTTTTGGTGCCTTTGTCCCATATCGGACTGTCAGCTGTAACGATACATATAAGTCGTCGTGTCTTCAGCGGCTTCGACGTCTGTGACAACATCGAAGAGACGCATCTAGGACCCTTCACCACAGCACATGACGTAGGTGAAACCCATCTAGAATCTTTACTATTTTCTTAAATTGAGTTTAGCCCTGATTTATGACTTTGATGACAGACTTATTCTCCTGGGTGGCCTCCTTAAGAAGACGTCATTAGAGCCAGTACCTATCACAACTTCAATGTTGCAGCAACCCTAATTGAATAGGCAAAGCACCGCACACCTTTGATAAATCAGTGGTGGGACGTAAAGTCGTGTATGAAAGTACTATCTTGGAGCCCGGATCGGCCATATAATCTCCCGTCTATTTGAATAGTGGTATCTCTGCTCCTTTCCTGATTGCATCCATTGAAAACATCGCCATAATTTCCAGGTCTCGGTTCAACAACGAGGACCACATTGAGCAGTTGTGCAAGGGTTTGTGTTGCAAGCTCCGTCACATGAACAAAGGCAGTCGCTGGCCTTGCTTCCGGCCAAAAACCCTACTTTTGTTCAGCCAAGTTCCAATCATTGAGAGTGAGCACTGTGGAATATCTTACAGCAACACCCATCTCTGGCGAGCAATTCATGCAACTGCGACATCATTTTGAGCGAATACTCTGCGTCAAGTTTGGTTCAAACTTACTGCCTGACAATATTGTTAGTCACAATTATTCACAAAAGAGTATTTCTAGTATGACATACCTGTTCTTCCGGCGTCTTTGCTTCCCTCGGCCTACTGGTGTGGGGCGGAATTGCAGCAACCATAGCTACGAAGACTGAAAGCAAGACAACTAGCTTCGTTATGGCGTATGATTGGTTGAGTAGGTTGTGAGGAGAAGTCTGTAAGTGTACCCTGAGAATTGGCGCTTACAGTAGCGGCGAAAGTATGGAAGATGGCAGTAACGAGCGAAAGTATGAGAGAAACTTAATATCGCATGCTCCGTCGAGGGACAGATTCCGTTTTATGGGATTGCTGACCAGTTTTACCTTGCGACCGTACGGTAGTCAGCCAGATGAGCTTGGTGGGTTTCCGAACATGCGACGCGCTCGGCATGTCATAGACCCATTCAAAACTCGTACTTTACGACTCATGTTCCCTTCAAAATACCCCAATCGCAGCAACCAGGAAAGTCGAACGCCTCGAACCTGGCAAGGGACCGAACTCTATTTGACTGCTCGTCTGGTCGGTGTTCATCTGGCCTGCATCGAAGCAATCCATCCGGAAGATACTGTGTTCGCCGTTGGAGATCCGCGGATCGACTGTTACCGCATGATTCAATGTGAAACCGTCACAATGGTGCATCACTAGTGTACCTGCTTGGCGCAAAACAGAGCGCAATACCATAGCCCCAGATGAACAGCTCCAAGATCATGGCAGTCGTACTCAATTGCAGTTTGACGTACATCTATAAGAAGACTGTTGATTAGACTCAGAGGGTATTATTCAAAGCACCGTACCACCCAGTTTCGACAACAAAACTTTGATCGCTTCCAATGCCACTCACACGCGTGACGCAGGCTAAGCTGCAGTCAGCTCTCACAAGGTGGTTTTTATTCATACGTGGTAAGAACATGGCCCTTGTATTTCATCGGAGGCCTCGAGGCAGACCAAATCAAGCATCAGTCTATCTCAGACGTCGCTGTGCACCCGTGTGATTATCTGATGGAGCGACCTGCAAACCGGTCTGCCGACTCGGAGCTGTCCCCCTTGTCTTGTCGGCTATCCTCCGATGGTCCCGCTGGCTTGGGTTGACACGAACCCCACTAGAAATTCGAACTCCAAAGGGTTGCTCCCACCGGCTCGACTGAAACGGTTGCTACTTGTCTCATGAAAAAGGCCGCTTTGGTTTCGGACTTCTTGAAGCATTCGACGGCGCTTCCTGCAATTTGCCTACTTTGGTGTGTACTGGCACTATTTTGGTCCAACGGTTTGGGCCAAAGATTGAATGAACTCATTTGCTGTCAGATTCTTCGCGCGTGTCAGATGACTCGGACACCTTCCTGGGTATCTGACACTCCCATTTTCCTAAGAGTTGAGACCGTGAGACATTATTCAGGTATCTCGGTGAGTTGTTGAGCGCCGATGCCGATTTGACAACGGGCGGGAGATTACCATTGGGGCCTGAATCGGAATCGGGAAGACTCCCGAACTCCGCCGAGGAGAAGTCGCATTCGGTGCGCCGAAGTAATATAAGTCATCGATTTTCATTCTGCGTCCCTCTCAGAATCATCCTGTACCTTAACCATCTTTGGTTCGCCTATGTATTTAATGCCGAATCAATTGTAGCAACTCGGACTTTGTCGTTTATAAATCATGACAGCACCCTAATATGTATGCCTCAAACGTATCCGTTCCTCGCTTGACGACATGTAATTGTTCTTCTGCGCCTGAACGACATACGCAAATGTTAACGAGACCAGTTGAAGACAGAAGTTGAAAAAGCCATACAGTATGTTTACATTCAAGCAGTCTAGTAACAAGCATCGTTTACTATGGATTTCCGGGGTGTCATTTCAATTAACACTGAGTCTTCGAGACGATGTCGATGTTCCAGATGACGTGACGGGGAAACCTTCAGTGGTGATCAGTGGGGCCTCGGTGCTTAATTACCATGTGCAGATTCCCGTCAGGGACGGGTGCTCAGCCACGGCGCTTTCTTATGTGAATGCGAGTTGCTAACGGCAATCATCGCCCGATGCTCAAAATCTCTTGCTCTGAAGACCGTTCAACATAGTATACTGGGACGGAAATTCATCCAACTCACAGCTGTCCCCCCAGCTCCACAAACCCATATAATCCAGAAATGGCTTTGAACAATGCACGGCCATCATGTGCTGTGGCTGAAGCCGCTGACTAAGATGAAAACCAACGAATCTGTCCTATCTGCAAGGGGACCCTTTCCAGCAACCTATCAATACGCGTAATGAGACACCACAACGAACCAACGAGTTGATTCGTGTTCCACGAAACAATCAACCATGTCACCGCCTATTCAACCGGCGGCATCCCATGCCGCCAACGACCTCTCCGACGCGGCCCTGGGAGGCCCAATCGCCTTGAAAGATGGTCTCTTCGTCGACGGCTACGGTCGGACCCTCGCGCTGCACGGCCTCAACATATCCGGCGCCAGCAAGCTGCCCACAACGCCAAATGGCCTTTCTCACCTCACCGAGGGTTTCTTCGACCACCGGACCGTCACGTTCGTCGGCCGGCCGTTCCCGCTTGAGGATGCACCGCTGCACTTCCGCCGGCTGCAAGCCTGGGGTCTGCCGCTGATCCGGCTGCTCGTCACATGGGAATCCATCGGCCACGCCGGCCCGGACCTCCGGACGGACCTGGACCTCGAGTACATCGAGTACCTGCGCAAACTCGTCGAGATGATGCCCGCGTACGGCATCAAGTGCTTCATCTGCGCGCATCAGGATGTCTGGAGCAGATTCAGCGGCGGCAGCGGTGCACCTGGATGGACTTTTGAGGTGGCCGGCCTGGACGTTGAGGCGTTCACGGACACGGGGGCCGCATATGTCCACGGCCAAGATGAGCTGCGCCGTGCGACTGCGCCGGTGAATGAGAAGGAGCCGAGTGGCCCGTTCGTGTGGCCGTCAGGGTACCAGAAGCTGGCTGCATCGACGATGGCGACGCTCTTCTGGGCGGGAGATGTGTTTGCGCCGAAGTTGGTATGCAGCCGGCAGACTGAATCAGGCAAAGATGAGACGGTTTCGGTGAAGGATTTCTTGCAAGATGCCTTGATTGAAGCTTTTGGGCGGTTGGCGGATGAAGTGGCTAACCTGGAAGCCTGCATCGGTTTCGAACCGATGAACGAGCCACATCGTGGCTTGATTAACCTGCATGGCTTCGACGGCTGGAACTACGACACGGATCTCCACATCGGCCATTACCCATCACTGACGCAGGCCCTCGCATTAGCTAGTGGCTACGCACAAGAGGTGGACTACTACGTCAAGTCATGGCCATTTCCCACACGTATCTCTCATCGATCTGTGGTGGACCCGAAGGGCCGGTCAGCTTGGTTGACGTCCAAGGGGAAGAACCTAGGACTGGGCGAGTGCGTATGGCGTGCTCACGGAGCATGGGACTGGGACGCATCCAGCAAGAAACCAAAGGTACTCCAGAAGAACTATTTCGAGGTCGATCACCGTCCTGGACGCGAGGGGACGCCAATTGAATGGTACCGCGACTTCTACGCCCCTTTTCTAAAGCGCTTCTCAAACCGTGTCTCACGGAAATCACCACGTCAATTTTGTTTTATCGAGCCAATACCGAACGAATTCATGCCTCCTTGGGCAGACGGCGATTCGGAAGAAGCCAAAAGTCCAAAGAAGCAGAACTACGCCACAAAGACAGTCATCGACACAAAACGACCAGATAACCTCGTCTTCGGGCCTCACTTCTACGATCTCAACGTGTTATTCAGCAAACACCACTCATGGATGAGCGTCAACGTGCAGGGCCTCTCCAGGGGCATGTTCATCCTCAAGGCGCTCTACTTTGGCGCGCGGGCACTGAGGAAGAACTATCGCGCGCAGCTCGGCAACATCATCAAGTACGGCAAAGCCTCCCTCGGCGACCACGTGCCCGCGCTCATCGGCGAGGTCGGCATCCCCTACGACATCAACGGCGGCGAGGCCTTCGCCACGGGCAACTACGACAAGCAGCGCGAGCTCATGCACGCCCTCATCGCCGCGATGGAGGACAACATGGTCGGCTTCACGCTGTGGAACTACAACCCGGACAACCGCGTCGAGTACGGCGACGGCTGGAACAAAGAGGACTTCTCCGTCGTCAATGGCGACGCGGAGGAGGTGCCCGGGCGCATCATGCAGGACTACGCGAACGCGCCGCACGCCAAGGACGAGCTGTACCGCGGCGGCCGCGTGCTCGACGTCGTGATCCGGCCGTACGCTGTTAAGATCGCCGGCAGGCCGCTGCGATCGGACTGGGACCCGCGCACGCTGAGGTACGAGTTCGAGTGGACGAGCCAGGACCGCGTGGGCGAGGAGCAGGACGACAAGCTGCGGACGACGGAGGTGTTCATACCGAGGTATCATTATGAGGGCGGGATCAAGGCTAAGGTTAGCGACGGGGACTGGTCGTATGACGCGGAGCTGCAGACTCTGTATGTGCGCCACAAGGCCGAGGTCTACCGCCACCGTCTGGTTGTCGAGATTCCCAACGTCGGGCGGCGTTTGCTGGAGAGGGTGGAGAGGCGTCGTCGGGCGGTCCCGCCGAGCTTCCCGCTCAGCTTGCTCTCAGCAAGCGGCGGATTGGCGTTGGAGGAGCTGGATCCGGGGCTGGTTTTGGTTATGCTGCTGTTGCCGGCCATTGCTATTGCGTTGGCCGTCTTGGCTCAAAGACTGGGCTAGAATATGAATAAAGATACGCTGTTGCGGGCTGTGGGTGCTGGTATTGTGTACCTATTCAAATGAGACTACGTTGAGTCAAGAACAAGGTTGGATTATCGTCGAATAGCGCCGTAGGGCGCGGGCACTGCGGCATATCATGCGAAAGGAAGACAAGCCTTTCACGCACGGACTAGCCGACTGAACCCAGAGTGACGGAGAATTAATTCAGACGATCTTTTGATGAGCAACCGATGGGATGACCAGGGACGTGCCTTCATGAAGTTCCCACCGAGTCTTTCGCTCCGCGAGTCTACATGACACAAGTCTCAGCAGTGCGTATGAACAGGAACTCTTTGTTTGTTCTTGTGGTCCGAGCATCTGCGTCCAATCTGGCAGGCATTTGAGTTCTAAAGACAGTTGAAAATAAATGTCTTAAGCGTCTTCTCGGTGTTGAGGCTGTAGGACGAGGTTTGCAAGTTTAAACGACCCCAGCTCCGTCGACATCCATAATGTGTATCGGATCAACGGCAAGACACAGATTCATCTGACCAGACTACTTTCGGGGCCGTCATAGCCGGCCACAAACCCACTTGGTGTCCGCAAATCTGGCGTTCTTCGTTAATGAGGACCGCAACTCATCAAACTACATCATTTCGGGGTCCACTATGTTCGGCATCACGAGTCGTGCTAAGCGTTGTTACGAACACTCGGGTAGGGCCAGTCTACGGATAGGCCTGTGCTCACACATGACGATTTCTCCAACAAATCAAAAGCTGCCTTGCCATGGAAGATGGCGAGGATATCCTTATCGTATCAAGCTACCATTGCGCGCATTGGCCCAACCCACTGGCTGTCGGGACTAAGAACAACTCCCGCGATCCGGGGCCTTGCAAAATGATCGTACAACATTATTCAATTTAACAACTGCTAACGATGTTCCAGAAACGGTCTAAGTTTGAACTTTTGAGTTTCTTCCAAAGCCGTGTTCCCGTCAACTCGTAAACACAAGCCAGCATCACTCGCCAACTATTTAGCAACCCGATGCAGCCCGCTTCTCTGGCCAGTATTTCGGCAGCATCTTGCCCTTTTGCTATTCCTTAACATTTCCAATTATCAGATTGAAGGACTCTTCATCGCCAAGATGCGTGTTGGATACCTTGCCCTTGCCGCTGCCGCTGCTGTCGTGTAAGTAAAGCCACAGGAAACGCCACCAACATCGCGTCGACTAATAACAAGCACAGCGCCCACCCGGACCACACCAGACACAACTGCTGTGTGCAGTACGACGAGGGCGGACCCTGGTTCTACGACCAAGACCTCACCGTCAACACCTGCAAAGCCTACTTTGGCAACCGAGTGTGTTCCAGAATGCCGTCCCGATCTCCACTCTATTCTTGCTGACATGACATCAGGGAACTGTTGACAGCGGCACAGTACGCCATTGACCCCATGTACTGAAATCATGCCAAGCCATACTGACAACTTTCGCAGTGCCTGCAGAAGCCTGGAATCAGCATCGACGGAAGCGAGTTCGACTCGTACTGCCAGATTGAGGCATATGATCACATGGGCTACACCGTGGCTTTTGTTGGTGCGGGATACAGGGGTAGCTGCTGAGCTTCGCGACTGAGGGTTGCATGGGTCTTTCCGGAAAGGCGGGAACGTTATCCGTGAGAATGGAGGTTGCTTGCTCGAGCATACCCTGTCTTGTGGTTGTTCGTCTGGCTCCCGATGGCTACCAGAAGGTTTGGGATGATCTGTTGCTCCAAGATCCTAAAACAGGTCAATAATAATCGGGAGAGATTTATGTAATAGAACATACCGCTTGAAATAATTCATCTTTCAGCCCCTAACTAAAACTTCTCTTCCCTTTGCCACACATCTCATCCTCAATAAGTTGCAACGCTGCACCCATTCTCAGCTCACTTGGAGTAGAAAAGGGGCTCACCCCATCCAAACGTGACAACTCTACAAATGAAGCGGCAGAATGACGCATGCCAAGATCAACAGTCACGAGAGAAAGTGACTATGCTTCTAGACGTCTTGTTCGGTCAATTAAACATGCTTGGAGGAGGCACAGCAACCACTTGGTAGCCACGTCCAATCGCGTGTCAAGGAGCTGTTTTGGGTCACAATGCTTTTGCCTAAAGCAAGCGCGACAACAGAACACGCCTCCAACACGAGTTGGCAACGACTTGGCGGTTTCTTCTTATTCTGCCTAAAGCCTTTTCATGCCCCTTTTGTCGGCGCCAGTGGCCTCGGTTTTGCGGCACGGGAAACGGAACTAAACCAAAAGGTTGGGTATAAGGCTTTGGGCAACCAGTATGAAGAGTACACGGATCCAGGAATCTTCGTTCTTTCGTTTCTGCGAGAGGTTCACCCCACGGTATCCTGGTTGTTGTACACGTTGTCATCGTTCAAGTTCTCATAACTCATCCAGATTTTGTACTATCCCAGACATGAGATCCACCATGCTCTCTAGGTGGCTTTGCTTCCATCTCCTCATCACCACCATTCACGCAAGAGATGTCAAGTTCACCGAAGCCTCCAACGCGGACCGCATCATCGCCACCAACTCAACTCGCGCACCTTACCACATCCTGCCCGCGACCTGGGGCCGTCTCATGTCCCCGCCCAACGCAACCGGCCACTTCCCCTTCCAGGGCCCCAACCTCTCCGCCCCGTACCCCGGTAACACCAGCACGCACAGCACGCCGCTCACCTGGGCCATCTCCCTCGACGTCAAAGCCGACATCTCCCTAGCCCACACCGAGACTCCCCACCTTTTCAACACATCAACCTACGTCTCAGGCGGCGTCCTCTCCCTCGCGCCCCCGGAAGCCCTCGTCGCGCCGGCGCTCGACAACGGCACCGCGTACCGCCACCACCGCACCTGGAAAGTCTGCGCCTTCAGCATCGCGCCGCCAATCCCCTGGACCCCCGACACGCAGCGCGAAATGCACGACGCCGGCGACTGCCAGGCCGTCTGGTCGCACGCCTGCGTCGCCTGGCTCACATCCGCGATACAGTCCGAGTTCATGGACAGATTCGTCAAGCCCGCGTTCGCGAACGACGTCGCGTGCCCGTTGATTACCATGCTCGACGGCCCCTGCGCGATGAGCAGCTGGGTGCAAGGCTACGAGATCGCCCTGGACCGGGAGACGCACGCCATGTTCGCGCCGTGGGGGGACGGACAGGCGGTGGCGGACGAGATGATCCCGTACGTGAACGGCTCGGCTGTGTTCCAGTGGGCGTCGGACTGGGGCGAGAAGGGGAATCTGACGGCGTATCATCAGGATATGGGGTTCTTCTGGCCGATGTTTGTGGTGTTTGGGTTCAATGAGACGTGGATGGCACGGGAGGCGAATGCGTCGAATGCGAGTTTGCCGCAGCCGCCGCTGGTGTTGTTTGTGTGCGCGCGGGCGTAGATAGTAGCGGTAGGGAGCGAGATTCCAGAGAGCAGCAGGATATTAAGTAGGAGGGCTTTATAGGGTGTGCTAGCTCTATTTAAAGTATTTATTATATAACTTTTATAAAGTATTTCTACTTATAACCTATATAATAGATATCTAAGTAGTAAAGAGTTAATTTAAATATAAGGTTTTAATATATTAACTAAGGCTTATATTAGTATAGATTATAGTATATTCTTCTCTAACTGAAATACTAAGCTTCCTAAGATTTAACGTATTCTATCATCTCTAATTTCTCCTAGTAGAGGTTCAATAAGATGTGGATGGCATAGGAGGCGAATACGTTAAATGCAAGTTTACCGCAGCCGCCGCTAGTGTCGTTTATGTACGCGTAGGCGTAGATAGCAGTAGTAGGGAGTAAGATTCTAGAGAGCAGTAGGATATTAAGTAAGAGGGTTTTATAGGGTGTACTAGCTCTACTTAAAGTATTTACTATATAGCTTTTATAAAGTATTTCTACTTATAACCTATATAATAGATATCTAAGTAGTGAAGAATTAATTTAAATATAAAGTTTTAATATATTAACTAAGGCTTATATTAGCATAGATCGTGGTATATTCTTCTCTAACTGAAATGCTAAGCCTCCCAAGATTTGACGTATTCTATCCTCTCCAATTTCTCCTGGTAGAGATCGTCCTCCTGGGGGCTGTCACCGAAGCTCGTCCCTTCGCCAAGAACCGTCTCCTCGACGCCCCTGATTTCCATCAGCCGCGGCAGCCTCTCCGCCTTCTTCTGCAACAGCTCCTTCACGTGGCTATCCACCGCAAAGTTCTCCCCCTTTCGGTATCCGTAGAGGCACAAGTACTCCAGGCTGGGCGGCAACGCATCGACAAGGCGGAAGGGCGGATCCTCTTTCAGCTTGTACGGGGGTTCCCATCCGTCGTTGGGCCCCATGAGCGCCTGGACGTTGATGCTCAGATGCGTGAGGGCTGCAAAGTCGCGAAAGGAACCGATGGTGTAGCCGTACCTCCTCGTATCAGGCATCCTGTGTGGGAGGAGCGGGCCGGTTGCGTCGGCCTCGGCAAGGACGAAGTACTCGTCCTTCTCAACCGTGGCCTCCGTGACCCCAATGACTTCCTCGCCCTCTTCATCCAGGCTGTAGTCTTCCATCCCAGCTTCCTCTTCCGACTCGCGCGCGTGGATGCCATTCTCAAGGTCGAGGTCCAGCACGCGGAGGGTTTCCTTTTGCGTGAGCAGGCTCTTGCCGATCGTCTTCAGCTGGACAATGGGGCTCCCTCCGTCCATGGACCACAGCCCGCCCATCGAGACGACAACTTCCTCCAGACCCTTGGGCGCTCTGAGGAGCATTCCCAAGACGCCGCCGGACATGTCTGTGCACCTCGCCTGAATGCGCTTGAAAGACGGGGAGGACGTCCCAGCGGGGAACAGGAGCTTCTCCATCTGGTATTCCCCGGTGCCGTCGAGGATGAGGTTTCTGAAGCTAGGCAGGCGGTGGAAGTAGTGCAGATAGTCGAGGATTTCCAGGGTATAGTAGTGGCGCTCGTCGTCCTTCCACGATAGATCTACGACCTCGACGGTCTCGAGCTGCGGGAAGGCGCGGTAGTCGGCGGGGATGAGGGCGTAGTTTGACCTTTTGAGGTACTCTTTGAGGAGGGGGGTCCATTCCAGGTTGCCGACCATTAGATGCGTGACATTTCTGGTGTAAGATAGTAAAAGCACGGCAGCGACTTCGGCGTAGAGCTTGTTATGCTCATCGAAGCCGCTTGATGATTCGGGATTCTGGGCGAGAAGGTGGGCCCTTTTCCAGGCTAGGGCTGTCAGCATGGCTTGCGTTGACGTCTCGCCCATACTCAGGTCTCGGACGCGGGTTTCGAGGAGGGCGTGGGCTGCCTCGTCGACGGGTTTGGCGGGCTCGGTGAGCGGGGCGTTGGGGTCGCCGAAGAAGCAGCTGGCGCCGTTCGGCCAGCCGGCAGGGTCGATGGCCAGCTCCGTGACGGATGAAGCAGAGTCTGGGGAGAGAGCGTATGAGGCGAGTAGGGGGTAGATTGCCTCGATGTCATCACGATCCTGTACGATACGGATGCGGGTGCGCTGTGGCGGTGATGACCACGAGGCAATTGATGAGGTCATCGTGCGGAAAGACTGGAATGAGTTCTGGAGATTGAAGATGATTTGAGGAGGGGCTTGTCGGGCTGCGGCAGTTGAGGTGGCGATGAGAATTAGGGAAAGGGAGGCAGGTGAAAGCAGGCGTTTTGTGCCTCTATCAATCAACATGACGATGTGGGCAGGACTGGCTTCAATTAGGCAGACTGCCAGGCAGAAGCGGCAGCAGAGTCGAGTTGGAAGCAGGCAGGTTAAGGTACTTATCGTGAAGTTGGCATGAAGGTGATGTCAGTAAAAACGGTGCAACTAGGCACCAGCCCCTGCCCCTATTCTGTCGTTAGTCATCCGATGTTTTCAGGATCTGACTGACACGACACGATGCCCGAGTTGGGATGGTATGAATCCTTTCTTATTCCGCGGGGCGTGGTGCGCGTTGCATCGCTGCACTGTGTTGGTCTGGGGCGGGGCAGAGGTCCACTGAAGCTTCAGGGCCCTGCCGGAGGCTTAAGCGCCATTTCCACCCGTCTGTTTCTGTTGCCCAAACTGGCAGCGACGTAGGGCACGGACCATTGATTTCAACCTCATCGCACCTTCCCCGTCGATTTTGCAGGTTTCGAGACCGGACTGACAACTGGTTGATGGAGCAATTGAGCAATTCAGCTCGAGATGCAATGCTGTCTATCGAGATTGGCGTGTCTGTTCTTTTCAGGCTGATGTAGTACTTGATGATATTCCTATGGAAGCTGGGGTCTTGTTGGAAGTCGGGATCGTTTGGATGGCCAGTAAGTTGATCTGAACCTCGTTCTGGACTCACGGCTAATCACTCCCGCTTCACAGATTATGGCCATCTCCATGCTGTGAACGTCGGCAGGGTCAAGTTGAGCCATCTTAACTATGATGTTGTTGTGGAGGGGTCAACGTAGTGTCACAATCCCTGGTAAGTCTGGTCTTCACACCCTTTGTGATACTTCTTGTGCTAACATGAATGATGAGCAGCCAGCTTGGCTAGTTTTATAGCCATGCTGATCCTTGCCTTCGAGGTTCTCTGTGACCTTGAGAGATGAGGCCAAATGGTCAGTGATCTGTGTCCGCCCCTCTCTGACGTTAGACTGACCCGTTCCAAGCAGGCAGCATATCTGTTGATGCCTTGAAGCTTATTAGTAAAAAAAATCTCTTTCTAGAACACTAAAAAACTGGGTAACAAAACCAAAGCGACTGTCGGGGTATTGACTTGCTCCGGAATTATTATACTGGGTACATTGAAACTGCGTTTTTTTTTTTCGTTTTTAACAGTGACCCATCATCGCTGCGTGAAACTTGTGTGAGGTCTTGCTTTCTTCGGGTCAGGTTGCATCATGAACACAATACCACAAAAGATTTGCGCGGCCTTGCGCTGTGGTCATTGAATTTGTCTGAGGGGCGTGTAATCAACTGAGATGAGGCTGTTAGGGGTTGAGGGTCATTGATGTCAGAAAGCAATCGCGCTTGAGCCTACAAGTAGCTTTGCCTCCGCAATTACATGTATTATCTTGGGTCGTCCTAGTGCGCCGTTGATGGCAGCACTAAGTTCTCTTTGACAATCGTTTTCTAGTCAGGGAGTGGCGGCACAGTTTGCCAAATCCCTGGGGAATGAGTGGACCATTCCTGAATCCATTTTCCCTCTCCCCAGTGCTTGTGTTGGTTGACGATGGGCTGGAAATCCAATGGGGTTCCCACATCAAAGTCGCAACGAATAGTCGAATTCCCTTGGACCATTGCCATGACGGCTTCGGGGAGCTGCTCGAAGAAGTATCCCCAATATTCCTGAAAGCCCTGAGTTGCCCTAGTTTGACCCGTATGGAAGACACGGTCCCTTTCCCTAAACGAATTGACCACGAGTTCGCCTCTCAGAGCAAACCATGAAAGAGGCAAAGAACCATTCTTTGCACTTTCAAGCCAGGCCTGTTGCCACGCTATGTCGCGGTGCACGACGGACTGGAATATCTGACTGCACAACTCCGGTGCTCCGCCACTCTCTAGGAGCATGGAAAACGAGGCAGGTGGCATACCAGCTTCAACAAGCGCAGAGGCCTCCACAATCCAGGGGGCCAGGGTCGCGGTCATCTGGTCGGAGTACAGGGCGCCCGTTTCGTGTTGCCCCGTCTGTTGAGCGCACTGCCATTCAAGGTATGCATCGTACGTGATGCCCGTGAGGAATACGTTCGTCCACAGCTTGACGCGGCGTTCTACGCGGAGCAACGGATTGTCCTGGCAGAACGGAATGAGTCCTCTAGCATGAGACTCTGGGTTTGAGACGCATTTGGCATCTTCGAGGAGTATAATTTTGCGGAGGTGAGGGCGGAGGGTACAAGGGACGGATTTCAGGAAGTAAATGGCGGCAGCGGCGGCGGAGAAGCGGTATTTGACCGGGTCGGATTCGGCTGAATCAAAAGAGACGGTTGTCTCATCCTTTGTGAGAGATATCAACTCATTCATGTCGCGTGTGGATGGAATGTCCCACGCTTCCGAGCGGGCGTTGACAATTTCGAAATGAGTCCAAGGCCCGTCCGCGCGGTAGGCTCCCGTAATCTTCGCAGGCACGAAGTCACGTATCGCACGTGAGGCTTCGGGTTCATCTGCCGCTAGGCGCAGCGCATCTTTGACAAACTCCCGATAGGTTGAGGGGACCTCGCCGTACGGCCCGTTGCGCCTGTAGGTCCGGTAACTCCATTCATGCCCAAGGCGCGCTGGGGGCTCTTCGGACTTGAGACGGTCCAGCACGGGCGCGAGGTAAGGGTAGCCCCCCTTGAGCTGCAAGATTGAACTTTTCGAGAGATGGTAGCCAACGCATTTGAGCATGGCATCCCGGAGGGGCTCCAGGCCGTCGTTCATCAACTGCTGGAAAGCTTTGGCGAGGGTGCTGAGGTCTGGCGAATAGAGAGTTGTGAAGGAGATGGCGTTGAGGCGCATCGCGAGGCCACCGCGGTCCATCTCCTCAGCGATAGTCTTGCAGGTATAGATCAAGGCTATATCGATGGGCTGTCCGTGTCAATCCTCTTGAGCCGACCGGCGACGAAACCGTCGGTGTCGCATAGGTACCCGCCATCGACGGTGATGTAGTATCCGTAAATAATGTCGCGCAGCTCTCGCGGCAGACGAAATAAATGAGGCATAATGATGAAAGACGTGATGCGGCGATTATTGATGTGTGTAGTGATGGAGGCCTGAGAAAGAGACGGGGGGCTGCCTTGCTCTTAAAAGAGAACTGAGGCCTTTTGAGTTTCTCTCGAAGAATACTGCCTGCGAGACGCTAACAGAAATTCATGGAATTGTGTCCGATGTGCGACTGGCATCAGGTATTTGCTGATAGGCGGGTCAGTGGCGCTTGTGGCACAGAGCTTGAGCAATGAAGGTCTAGGCTCCGATGGAGGTGCCCATGCAACATAACAACGACCTAAGTGCCTTATGTTCAGGAAGAGAAATTTTCCCAGCTAATCAACTAAAGAGACCGCCTATTTTTCCTGTGCTAGAGCGACTACTTTTCCTGTAGCTATACTCTAATTACTCCACCACCGTCGATATTATCGTCGTCGTCGTCGTCGTCGTCGTCGCTTCTATTATTATCGTCGTTATAGTCGTCCTCGTCCTTATCCTTATCCTCCTCGTCGCTATCGCTACTATCGCTTTCGATAGTAATAGTTAAGTATACAGGAAATATAGCCGCGCAGACACAGGAAAATTAGGCGATCTCTAACTAAAACCCCATATTCAATGACGTCTGAAATAATCGGAATTTTCGCTGCTCAAGTCAAGTTGCATCCCCTAGAAAAGTATCATTGAAAGAAACAGTAATACACTCATTAGAAATCCATCCTTAAGAATTTGAAAACATCAAACTTTGTAATAACCCCGCCAAAGGCTTCTGAGAAGTCCATCAGGGTCGTAAGCTGACGCAACGCTTCTTAACCGCTCGTGATTCACCTGTCCGTACCCAGCGTACACATCTTGGTTCTTCTCAGCGTAATTCATGTACGTGTAACCTGCAAACATGCCCCTCTCCTCCGCAAGAGCCTGAATCTGGGCGATGAGGTCTGCGGCACTCTGTCTCACCAGACAGTCAAGATGGGCTGTCTCCCAGTGTGTTGTCACCTGGATGTGCACCAGTGGGCCCTTTTCCGGTGTGAGTCCCAATGCGTTCCCACCGTTCTTTTGCATCGCGTCGAGAATGTTTGCCGTGATGGGCTGATACACGAAGAACGGCTCCACGGTCTCGTTAGTCTCTTTCGCCGTCTCGATGAGAAGATTGGCGTGTTCTTTATAGAACGGGATGATGTCCTGAAGAAGCTGTGCCGCCCCCTCACCCAGATAGACGGAGGTCCCAGCCCAGGCTTTGCGCCCTCCATAGGGTTCGGAGATTGCCTTGGAATGAGCAGTAATGTTTGCTACAGTGGTCGTATTTAGAAATGAGCCAGCGACGGATGCGCTCTTGACGAAAACTTCAGGCGTATCTCCCACAGTGGCAGGGGGCGTGGCGTGGTAGAGGTAGTTTGCAATGACAAATCCGCCGAGTGCTGCAAGATTTGTCATGATGAAGAACGTATGGCCGTCGTGATCGGCCGGCAGGCCGTTGACTGACAGGTCCACAAACGCAGGCACAAGCTCGGTGCTGGAGGAAAGGGGGTACAGCGCGGTGTACAGCCAAACATCGCCCTGTTCGAAAGCCACGAGGTCGAAGCGTGTGACTATGCCAAAGTTTGAGCCGCCGCCCCCCCGGAGAGCCCAGAAGAGATCCTCGTTGGATTGTGGGGAAGCATTGACGACTTCGCCGGACGCCAGGACGACTTCGAAGTTGCGGACATTGTCGCAGGCCCATCCGTAGCGTCCCGAGAAATACGATATGCCACCGCCGAGGATGAGCCCGCTCACGCCGACGTCGCTGACTCGTCCGCCAACAACGGCCAGGCCCAGCGGGTCGAGCTTTGCTGAGATATTCGCCCATCGATTGCCAGGTCCGACCGAGACAGTCTGGCGATCATCGGAGAGGACGATCTGATTGAGGCGTACCAAATCAACGGTCACTCCGTGCGCAATATTGGACCCTCCGTCAAATGCTGTGTGGCCACCGCTCTTGACCGTGAATGGGATCGACGACGAAGTCAAAATCTTCATCGTGGTGGCGACATCTTCGGTGTCTTTGGGCGTCACGAAGCAGGCGGAGTGGATCTCTGCCTGGCGGCCCGAGTAGTAAATGTTTGACAACGCGTATTGCGTGGAGTTCGGGAAATAAACTCTTCCTGGCAGCTGGGAATCCAGGAGGTTGCACTGCTAATCCGTCAGAAAAAGCGAGTAGCTACACCTTGTGCTTTACTTACCCCTACATGAATCTCTGGTACCCAATCAGTGGCAAAAGCTCCAAGTTGTACGGTGAACACCGCGAACCAGGCGATCAGCGAGTACTGCATGTCAGCTCGATCCAGCGGCAGCTGGTGTTTTAACGACGATTCTCGTGCCTGGCCGCAACCATGGCAGCCTCTGCGGGACCGTTAAGGGAGCACTCGCCATCGTTTTATAATTTTTAGGTGTCCGCAAGATAATGGCCATGGTATGTAAGGGGCTTCTTAACCGCCAAGATGCACGTGGCTAGGTTTGCCTCTCACTTTCTGCTGGCAAACGGGACTCATTCGCAAGCTCGGACTGGTTCCCCGCCATAAAGACTATCCGGCATTTGATGAACGGCGATAAACGGTCTAGGGCTGACTTCGATGATGCTGGCAGCGGGTCCGGGGTAGTATTCGCGTGGCGCGGGCTAGCCGCTTCCGAGATACGACGCTGCAGGGACTAGCACCCTATTCCGAGGCTCCGGGCAAGACAAACGGTCACCAGAATGGCGGCGTCTTTGACTATTTCCCGGAAAAGATTGCTTCCGAGCGCAATATTAGTTGACATGTACCAAAACGTGGCATGTGGAAGTCACGAACCCCAGCATCAAGTGGTCTGATCGACCCTAAGGATCTAATCACTAAAGTCCCCATCGTGAGTTGCACTACTGTGCTGAGCTTTTCATCGTTTTCGCGACGAGACAAGCGCAAGCATTATAGTGCCTGCAGCCCGTTTCCAAATCTCATTCATGACCCTTCTTCCCCAAATTCCGCAGCCGTTCGCCCCAAAACCAGAGCATCAGCGGCGCAGGTAGCCCCAGCACCATGAAGATGAATGCCAGCAAGCTGTTCCCCCACCCATACCCCAGAGTCTTGAAAAGTTGCGGGGAAAAAATGGGAAACACGAAGCCCAAGACATTGGACAACATACGAGCGGCAGCGTTGGCAGATGCAGCGTGTTTGAACTCGTCAATCAGGTACGCACCTATTCCCGAGCCTGTGATGAACGTTCCACAGGTAAAGATGGCTGCGCCAACGTCCACAAACGCCCAATGCATACCTCGCTCTGCCGCCCACCCGTACCAGAATAGACCGGCTGGCAACAAGATCACTCCGATGGCCATGTACGGAGCTCTGAACTCCGGGGTTGCTACACCATTTGCTTTGGTACGGAGGTAACGAAAGATTCGATCCATCAGCGGGCCTCCTACCTGAGACGAGATCGTGATCCCAACGGCCAAGGCGATGTAATTCAGCGTGCTCTGTGTTTCTGACTGCCCGTAACGCTCGATCCAAAGCGTAGCGAAGCTAGAAAGAACGAGAACGTAAAGCCCAAAACTGATTGCCCAGATCCAGGAGATGACAAGGATGACAGGTCGCCGAACAAATAACTTGAGGGGTCGCAGCATATTTGTCGACAGGCGGGCATGAAGATCCCGGTACGCTGCTCCTCTGCGCATTGCCTTCGTTGGGGGAACCATCTCACTCTGAAGACAACGTTTTCTCTGCAGCAAGACTGGTGTATACGTTTCTTGGACAAAAAAGAGCCCCAAGATGGTATTACCTGCTGAAAACATGCTCAAAATCCAGAAGAGCCAAGGCCATTGGACATGGTTCGCGACGAGGCCTCCAACAATCGGGCCCAGAGCAGGGCCAAAGTATGGGATAAGAGACGCAATTGCTTGCGACTTGCCCCGGTCCTCAGCCCGATACATGTCGGCCATAATGGGTGCCGTCAACTGGCGCCGATTTCTTAGCGTTGCTGGACATGTCACGAAAAACGATGAATGAGAGACTCACTACTACTCCAGCGCTCGCCCCGCAGCCTGCAAGAAACCTGCCGGCTATCATGATGCCTTTGGTTTTCCCAACGGGACACAACGCGTTCCAGAGTTGATAGGAACAGCACGAAATGACCCAAACGGGCTTTCGGCCATACATCTCCGATAGAGCGGCGATTAGGAAGGGGGCAAAGGCCTGGCCTAAGACAAACAAAGAGAACGTGATTTGTGTTGTCGCCGCGTCGATGCGCAGATATCAAGAGATCTGCGGCAATGCAGACGCCATGACGCTGGTAGACATAAGCGTGATCAACTGCCCGGTTGAAATGATAATGGCGATGGTGACTTTGTGGCATGTTGACCAGTTGTATGGGTCATTCGGATCGTCAGGACTATCCCAAGTCGCCTAGGGTTGAACAATTGTAAGTGCGATGCTATGTGGATGTTGGTCTTCGCGAGTACGTACCCCGTGTTCATCGTATAAGCTCTGTAATCGGTCGCGAACGAGGCCTGTTGCGTCGGTCTCTTGTACTTGCTGCCTTTCTCGATCGTCATTGTTGATTACCAGGGCGGGTACTGAAGGCGAGTTGGTGATATCCTTTTCGGGCATTGTGTTCTTGTTGAGGTGAAAGCGGCAAACCTCGCAGCGGTGTCTTGACGACTTATTAGCTATTGCTTAACAGCTCTGACATCGGTGTCCGATACAAAATTGATCGGCTCCGAGGTCGATGAACCATGAGCGGGCATCACTCATTGGGTGAGACTGCATGGTGGTGTCGCGTGCGCAATTCTCCCGGGACTTCTAACCTTTTTACCTTCTCGATGCAGCCAGGAGCCCACTTATCTTATCAATCTGATCAGTAGATCGACTGCGATGCACCAAAGCAGCGTGCAGCTCGGATCGGACGGCATCCTTCCGACAATACTGCAGCTTACTATGAGTCAGTGCCAGGATAATCTAGGCAGAAGGGCTCTCTGCCAGCCGAGGGAAATTCGTCACCCAAACAAACGTCACCCCTTCCCTGCTTTAACGATTCCAAAATCGACATGCATGATTCATGGTTGAAGCCATGGCTAAAACATTATTCATTGAAGGCAACAAATCCTATATTCATTTTATATACATGCACCAAAGTAGCTACTCTCGAGTTAATCTACGTGAATCTATATCCCCATACCTTGTCGTTCGGGAACATTGTCCAATGATGACTGAAACCCAAAGGCGTTCTGCGGATCATGTTCTTCGGACCAAGCATCCCCACCGAGTATCAGTCGCCACCCTTCTCTAAGCAAAAACATCCTTCTGAGGCAGGCGGTAGAACCAGACAGTCTGGACCAAGCCGCCACCAAAGTCAGCCTTAAGCATATGCTTGCTGCAATCATCCGTGAACTCAAATGTGTTCACGAGCTCGAGCCCAACGTAGCTGGGAAGAGTCGCCGAGGTCACGTCGACCGTCAACACGCCCGAGGGACCCTTCTTGCAGTTCTCTCCCTTGCCGTCTTTACCCTTGCCCTTGTCGCCGCGCTTGCCGCGCTTGTCATCTCCGCCGTCGCAGGTCACGTTGGAGAAGCGGTAGTTGCCAAAGACGCCGAGGCTGTGCTGCGCCACGAGGGCCCAGTCGTGCTCCGAGTCGGTGGGCTTGGCGGGGAGAGAGACGTCCTTGGGGCGCACGTCGGCCTGGGTGGTGTCGTTGGCGGTGATGACGAAGGAGATGTGACCGGAGGGTGCGTAGACGGAGCCGCCGGAGGGGTAGATGCTGTGCCATTCGGGGATGAGTTCGCCGGTATTGGTGTTACTGGGAGGTGGTGAGTATCTTGCATCGATGGAGAGGAAGGGATGGCATGCAAGACAACGGCTTCGTCTTGAGGGCTGACTTACGTCAATGTGGCGTTGAGGTAGCCCCAACCACCGACGATGCATTGCAAGGCTCTTTCGCACTTCATCTTGACGGTCTCGGCAGAAAGTGGTCGGAAAGGTCCCCGAAGGTTGAGCTGCGGTTTCTTGATGGATTGAGGATGTCGAAATCTGCTTCCTGATTGTGATGATACTCAGACTCCAAGGCGGAAGATTGCAAGATCTTATACAAAATGCTATCAGTCTGCATTATCTGGATCTTTCCCCGTGTTCCTGTAAGAAGCCGACGTTGCCGTAGCGAGTTCATCCTTTCGGCGACGACTTTCAGCCCCGGTAAGGTAAGCTGCATAGCGAGAGCGTGAGCGTGGCTCCATTGACCGTGACCGCCGCGCGCGCAGCACAGAAGATCGTCCCGAGCCTGCATAGCTCCCGGTCGCGCTACGATGGGCGCGGATTGGGCTGCATTACACAACGAGAACCCGGTTGCAAGATGTTGCTGTGGTCGAACGAAATGTTCGGGAAGGAATGCCTAGTTCCGCCCGAGCTTGGGTCTAAATACTAGCCCCATCGTATGCTCATAGATTCTCACGGGTTAGACCGCGCTAATTACCCCAGAAACGGTTGTAGTGAGCGTTGGGTAGGGCTGACGCCTCGTCATACTTTGGTGTTCAGACAGTCGCAATGTAGCTTTGCGCTGGGCCGAATACTTGCATAAGCCACATATGTCGACTTAGCAGCTCTTGGGTGGTGTGAAGACGAAAGCTACAGCCAACAAAATGAGCATTCCAAACATCATCTTTCGAGGCTTACCATATCTATGGAGACTACTTGATTGCAGCAGATCAGAAAGCAAAGGTCTCCAATGCAGATGACACGACTTTATTCTCTCCAACATCTACTGGAGACAAATTTGATACTAGAATTGTGTTTTCGGCTGGAAGGGTTGGCAAAAATGCACAGCCAGCTAGGAATTCAAAATTCGGAGCGGCGGAAGGATGCCCTGTCAAGGAATGTTCTTGGGTACTTGAGGGTTGTTGGGTCCAATCATCCATATCCCACGTCGCACGCTTTTCGGTGTTTTAGGGACTGATATGCAATAATATCTATGCCAACCTCTCTCCATTGCTGGTGATCATGATGAAGATGCGATACTTGCAATGGATCAAATCAAGTTGAAACCTCCATTTTACCCCCCAGAACCTGGCACCACCCGCTCCCAAAGTCCTCACCCTTCAACCCCGGCCCGGCTCCCTCATAAACACCCAGCCCACACCCCGATACAACGCCACCGTAAAATCAGAAAAGTTCAACGCGTCAACATACGCCTTCCAGCCCAGAAACCCGCCCTGACTCTGCGCCTCCTCCGCCGACACACCCACCACAGCGGAGCCCTTCTTGCCGCCGTCTTCGTCTCCATCATTCTCTGCCGCAGCCAGAAGCCCCGCGCCGTTGCGTGCGACGTACGGAGCCCAAGGGTACGCGTACAGGTGCATGATCCCGATGCCGAACATCTCGAGGCAGAGGAGCAGGTTCGGCACGCCGATCGCGAGGGACGGGTAGGATATCGCGTCTGTGGGGCCGAGGGGCTGGTCGTCGCGTCCAACGATTGCGTCGAGGACGAACTATATTCTGTCAGTATTTTCCCCACAATCTAGAAAAGAGCCGTGAAGTGGGACATGTATTCTGCTTACCCCTTGCATCAGCGACAGAAACACTACAATCTTGATTGCGAGAAACTTGAGTACGGGTCTGTGCGGCTCCAGCAGCTCCTGCGACTGGTAGTAGAACTGCATAAGGCAGTGCATGGCCGTGATGAGGATGGCGACCGAGACGACCGTGTGCAGCTTTATCTTGTCAGTCCATTAGTTCACTCATAAAGGGGGAAACGAGACGCACCCAAAAGTCGGCATACTTCGTCCCGCCCTCCTCGGAGCAAAGCATGCCCATGCTCTCAGTAACGTACGTCACGATCGTGACCAAGAGCTTCATGAAGGGGTACTGGTAGATGCAAATCCATAACCTCTACCGCCCAAATCAGTCTTCGCCCCCGAAATTCACCACAGTGCTCGACACTGCTTTGAGGCCACAACTCACATTAAATCGTCTCCACCCAGCATTCGCCGCGGGCTGGTCATAATACGACCCCTTCAGCGCCGGCACGCACGCCGCAAACGGCCTTGTGAAGAACCACTTCTTCAGCCCGTCCTTGTCCCAGGACGTGGCGAGCCGGTGGTGGTCGGTGTCGAGGTAGGCGCAGCAGAGGGCGTAGAAGGCGACGAGGGCGCAGGCCTCGTAGAGGAGGTAGATGCCGGCGAGGTAGACGTGGTGTTTGTATTGTTTGTAGAAGACGATGGAGAGGAAGGAGGAGAGGGTGTAGATGGGCACGAGGAGGCAGATACGGATGATTCTGGTTTTTGGTGGTTAGCTTTCGGGGTCGTGGTGGTTGGAAGGGGGTTGGTACTGTTTTTGCTCGAGCGGTTTGGTGTAGTTCGTCGCGTGGCGGAAGATCTGGTAAAAGGACATGGAGCAGGATGTCATTGTGAGGATGCCGCCGGCGAGAATGAGGAAGCCCTGGAAGCTGAGAGCGCCTACGATAGGCTCATCGGAGACGGGGAGGTTGAGGCCTGAGTCGGGACACATGATGGGCGGTTATCGGATTACAACTGGTGGAGGTATGTGATGTGGCTTTTTGTCAGAGGAGATGATTTGCGATTGTTCTTTCAAGAGCAAATGCAGTCTCCTTATATCGACGAGTGTGATAGATTAAGATATGTGCCCAGACGACATACTCCGGCACTTACACCCCCTCCCACAAGGCGCGGCCCGTTTTGCCAAGGAGACACAGCCCCGGCGCCGCGGGGAGCCCCTGTCTCTGCCCGCGCGTTATGGATTTTCGGCGGAACATGTTCGGGATGGGCGGATCTATGGTTCGTAGATCTGCCAGGCTGGGGACTGTCTCGCATCCGTTACGAGGTACGAGGGCGGCTGAAGGGAGCAATGCGAGGTGTCGAGTTGCAACTGAGACACTTGGCGTTGACGGTGCTAAGCTGGATGGAAAGCCTTGAAATGTGAGAGTGAATCGATCAAAAAAGGAACCGATACGAAACGGTTCGAAGATTCACATCAAAATATATTTTGCGAAAAGAAGAAAACTCAATAGTCAAACGTAGAACATCTCCAGAATGAGAGGTTAGTGGACGATGATGGAGGACTTCGTCGGCCGATATGGGTGAGGTCAATTCGCCCCTAGCATTACGGCAATCGACTGCGAACCTAGCTTACAAACTCTGCAACATACGAGGTGTAGTCAGGGTCCAACGAAGCTGAGCTGTCCAATCGGGAAACCTCGTATAGCTCGGTCAACCAACTGTCTACTGGCGTTTCACATTGGTAGTATGCGCGTACCGCCCGACTATCGAAGCTGAGCGCGAGTCATGGTGGTTCCCTCGCCTTGTCATTCTGCGAATAGGGAGGTGTCATCCAATGTTTAGACTCTACTTGGCAAGCTGACATACGACACAGCCTCAGGGATAGACCCAAATGACAGCTACGAAGTTTTTCGTGAGCTGATACTCTTATCACAGCTCTGGAGATGTTCTTATCAGCAGTATCATCATGACGGCATCCCGGATTTGTGCAGCGAGACTGATGGCTCGACATAATGGTGATACACGTTATGACAAGCAGTCGATTGGAAGGCAGACGCGGTTTCGTCTCGAGCTTTTCTGTCGACTGTGGCTGGATGATGGTAGTATGCGCGCCTATGAGACATATCAAACCCAGCGCAATATCGTCTGCCATGCCCACGCCGTCTTGTAAACCTACCTATCCATGTAAGTGACCTCGAATGGTTGAGGCTTATGAAAGTAGAAGTATTGCTGTGGACAGCATGTGTCGCCCAATGGAAAAGTTTGAGAATAATACTCAACAGGACTGATAAGTCGACAGAAGGCAAGTCCAGTGGTTGCTTGCGCTGCTTGTAGGGTCCGAATGTCTACTTGCATTAGGCAATCAAGCGGTGTCAAGGAATGGAACGGTCGTTAGAAAAGACCAAAACTCAAAATGCATTGTGCTGCTCCAAAGCATTAATCGGCTTCTCGATCAAAGAGATCTGTGAGTATTTAACATGGCAATGTTCAAAGCCGATGGGTGGTGGATTGTTGATTGCTTTCGCCGGAGAAGGCTCAACAACATTGCGAGCCGCTTGCGCCGAGTACTCATCATGGCGGTTACGATTGGGGAGCGGCGTTGCTCATGACGTCAGGCTGGTAAACTGAATATTTGCAGTCAATCGCATGCTGCGATAGCGTCAAGACGACGATCATGCGCGGGTTAAAGAGCGTTTCCCCATTCTGGCAGATAAACTCCACAGAGCTCATGCAGCACGCTGCGGCGTGGGTTCGGTGTGATGGCCGCATTCCCACAAATGTCACAGGTAGACGCTGTCGGACAAGGTCGCAGGGTTCCCGGACGGGAGCAGAACAGTCGGTGTCTGGGGTCGCTGCAGCAGGCCGGCGGTTGCGAATTGGCGAACCCATCAGCGACGAGGCGAAAGTTACAGTGGCCCAACAGGTGCATGAAGCAAACACGAGGGCAAAGCCGGCGGCCGGGATTGTCACACCGACACGTTCTGTGCGGGTAACCTTGTTTGGAGTTCGGAAGGGGTTCATGTCGGACGGCTTGAAATCGTCCGGTCAATCGGCGGTGTCCGGGGACTCGGAAGGCGATGATGGGATGGACGTGTTCGGGCCGGCGAATGCGGTGTAACCAGTATTTCTTGAGCGAGCACATCCGTGAGGGTGGGAAACTGACGAAGCGTGTGACTGGCGCGGGGGTATAAAGCCAGGAGGCATTCCTCTGAGACTGATGCAAGGCCGAATGAAAGCGATTCTAAAAGTACTGGATTTCGGCCAACCACGGCCAAGAGAATATGGAAGCCAATGGTCCGGGGAGACGCCTCACTGTTGTCGTGGGTGGAAGCTGACAGGTCGTCTTGCTTTGACAGGGTGTCTCGGAGCCGCCTTGCAGTGGCAGCAGCAGCAGGAGGTGCAGCCGTTGGGGATGCGTATGCAGCCAAGCAGTACACGCATCAGCGTAGTGGTTGCCCACCCACAGGCAAGATGAACTGTCCATCGGATGTGCCGTCGGTTGCAAAGGAGGGCTGTTGTCAAGGATGCTCGGTGGAATGGCGGAAGGGAAAGTGCCGACGTTGAATGGGCGACACGTCTCGCGTGTAGAATGCAGTGAAGCGTAGGCTTTGGCCCCATGACTGCCTCTGGATGAGGCTGAGGGCGATGGTGGTTCGCCTAGGATGGACCATGGAGATGGGTACCACTTCCGATAAAGCAGGCTGCAATGACTACCTAGGGTCAGTGTCTAAAAATTGCAAGGCGTCCTTTGTTGGATGGGAATCCGCAATGTCGTTGCTTCTGGGATGGCACTGTTGGATCGGCTCTTATTTCCATTTGGCGATCTGCCTGCAGGGCAGGCCGTCGGGGAATGACCAACGGCAAGGCGACAGAGGGATGAGTGGGCATGTGACCGGGGGTTGCTGCTTGTTTGCAGTCGCAATCCGAGAGAAAGAGATGGTTCAAAGGTCGTGTTGTGATGCAGAGTAAGACAATCGATCGGATTAATGACAGCAGGTTGTAAGCTGGAGCAGAGACATGACAAAAAGTAGATGAAGGCGGGAGCACGATCCAAAGACAGCAGCCAGGGATTACTGGCCGAGTTGGCCTTAGTCAGCTGATTTTAGCGGGAGGGTCCATGACGATGGAAGGCAGGCGACCCTGAGCTGCCTGCTGTCAGAGTGTGCCTATCCAACTCTTTCCTCCAGCGCAGGTGCAGGTGCAGGCAACAATGCCCGTGGAGAGGAAAGAACACCCAGTATCCAGAAATGCATCGTACTTTCCATCTAGATGAGAAGGTACGTTCCTTCCGTCCATGTACCTAGCTTCTACCCAGGAAGGAACGTACCTTCCGTGGGAATGTTGTGTAAGAATTTGGTGCAGGTGCCTCCCAGGTGAGAATCCGAGGTAGGTAGGAAGCACCTTCAAACTGCCACACCACCACCTGCCCAGGAACAAACCCCGAAACCCAGGCGAACCACCATCTCAGAAATCATTTCTCTAGAGGCGCGCCTTTGCTTCTGACGCTTTCCTTTTTCCTCTTCCCA
Organism: Colletotrichum sp. SAR 10_99; assembly: GCA_028654355.1. NCBI lineage: Eukaryota > Fungi > Ascomycota > Sordariomycetes > Glomerellales > Glomerellaceae > Colletotrichum > Colletotrichum sp. SAR 10_99. Next base: position 46,055 of record JAQIUT010000282.1, read on the forward strand.
ATTGGACTTGTTGCATCCATCTTTGCAGTTGCATTTAACCATCAACGTCCCCCGTCGTGACCCTCGTCAACACCACTGGCTTCATCGTCATTTCTATCCCCAAAGCATTGGCACTATTACCGTCCCACGTCGTCCCGACCGTGCTCACCGTCTCCCATTATTTTGCGGTCGGACACTTCATTTTTCTCTACCACGGAACACTTCATCTCGTCATCTCGTACTGAGATCGATCATCATACGTTTTCCACCATGGATACCATCGACGCCGCCACGGAGCGGCAGACGACCGGCCCCGTCGCCGTCGACGATGTCGACGCCGGCAAGACCCCTGCCGAGACCTCCACTTCCCCGCCGAAGCCCAGCATGCCTGAGTCGGATCCCAAGAGCACCGATCGCACCGAGAATTCCAAAAAGGGGGAAGCGAAGAAACCTAAGAAGACTGATAAGACCAAGTCTAAGAAGCCCAAGAAGTCCGTCTTGGCCGATACGTCCACATCTGCTAGCGACGATAGCGACGATTCCAAGTCAGCCACCAAGGACACCGACTCGTCTGATTCCGATGCCTCAAACGACTCCGCCTCTGAGCCCGACACCAAGCGCAAGGCCAAATCGAAAAAGCAGGTGGCCAAGAAATCCAAGAAGGCGCTCTCCCAACCTAAGAAGACCAAAAAGTCAAAGAAGGTCTCTGGCGATTCATCTGACTCGGACTCCAGCGACTCCTCCGAATCATCCGAGGACGACGACGATGGATTGACCAAGGTTGCCATGTCTCCACAGCAATTGCAGGCTTTCCAGCAGTGGTCACGCACCAACGACACGCTGCCTTACAGCCTTGGTCTCTCAACTGGTGATACACACGCGTACCTGCCTCCTCCGCCTCGACGCCGCATCGGAGGCGTCGGAAGCGCCTCACGTCGCATGGGTGGCTTTCTGGACGCCGACCCCTTTGATGCCAGTCTAAGCGTCAAGAGAGCTCCCGCACCCTCAAAGAAGCGGAACGGCAAGGTCAAGCTCGACTACAAGCGGGTTGACCAGGTCTGGGATAGCTCCATCCATAACTACAAGCTGCAGGAAACCGCCGAGACCACCACGGACTCCCAATACGACGGCTTCGTGCTTCAAATCAGACGTACCTTTGACTGGGAGGGCAAGTACAAGACCACCATCGTGGACATCAAGAGCAAGATCCTTCGCGAGTGCCTCCAAGACGTCATCGGCAATATTAAGGGAGTCAGCTTGGTCGACGAGGTGCCCAGAATGGACCCCAATCTCCTCTTCCTGTGAGTCTCAGTCCACTCGACGCTTCTTAAGCATAATCTAACAGGCAATAACAGGTATCTTGAGGATCTCCGTGCCTACAGCAAAAAGCTCAAAAAGCAGGAGCCCAAAAGCTCCGAGAAGAAGGCGCGTAAGAAGCAACAGAAGCACATCGACGACAAGCGGATGCATTTGAAGGTCCTGCTGAAGTACCTCGACAAGGACTACGCTCACATCAAGAAGAGGTATGGTGGCAGCCTCTACCTCCTTCACTGGCGCTGACAACTGTACAGTCTCTACCCCATGCTCGAGAATGGCCTCATCACCTTCGATCTCCTCTGGGCACTTTTCAAGCCCAACACCCTCGTTTACACAACCACCTATGGCACAGCAGACGAGCCTCGTATCTTCAAGGTTGAACAAACGGAGCGTCACAACAGCATGATGAAGGGAGAGTTTTACTGGGTCGACGGCAAGGTATGGTCGTTCTTCCACCGGAGCTTCGCTTTCTGACTTGCAGCAGTATTTCGAGTTCGACGGCAAACAGTTCGGCTATGGATCCTTCTCCGAGGAGATTGGCGAGTTCCGCGGAGCCAAGAAGATTACCAGCCTTAAGGCTTACCCTCTTGACTACCACAAGGACAAGGAGACTGTCGTGGCTACCCTCATTGAGCGCGGCACGAAGTTCGTCAAGCTTGGCGGTGTTCACTACCAAAGTCACGAGGGTCTCGCGTATTACAAGAAGAAGAAGAGCGTCGTCAAAGTCAACATCAACAGCCGCGTCATGATTGACCCCGCTATCCATCGTCGAATCAATCCCAACTATCAGGTCTCTGCTGTGCGGCCGAAGGATCACGACATTCTGTCGGATGATGAAGCAGAGGACGATGATTCCCAGAAGGATTCGGATGAGGCTGGCTGCTGCGACAGCGACAGCGATACTTGTGAGAAGATGGTGGTCAAGGTCGTCAAAGATGACAAGGGCAATGCCCGCATGGTTCGCATTCCCAAGTCGGAAGTGGAGGACGAGAATGCCTCCGAGCAGCCTTTGGTGCGTCTGGAGGATGGAGGTGACAACAATGAGGGAGACGTCAAGACCCCTGCCACATCCTCAAAGAGCACTGAAGATGCCAAGGAGGTTCCTGAGTTCTCCGACGAAGAGTACCTCATTGCCTCCCCGGTGGTGCTGGGCTTTTCCTTCTCAGAGAAGCTCTGGCTTGAGTTCACTGTGTCCGGTATCAAGGACATCCAGTGGAATGAGAGCGCATACGAATCCCTTGTTCTTGAGCCGAAGCAAAAGGACATTGTCCAGGTGAGTTTAAGCATATCACTGAGCCATCGTCCGGTTTGTGCTAACATGAACACAGGCCCTCGTTGAATCTCACAAGTACCACGCCTCCAAGAGCATTGACGATGTCATTCAGGGCAAAGGAAAAGGCCTTGTGGGTAAGTAGCCTAGTTGTTTCAGTGCACCTCTTTTGAATTTGATACTAACAAGCCCCCTTGTAGCTGTCCTCCATGGCCCCCCCGGCACTGGAAAAACCCTCACCGCAGAGGGCATCAGCGAGCTCCTCAAGTGCCCGCTTTACATGGTATCTGCAGGAGAACTCGGCACCGATTCGCGCATTCTGGAGCAAGAGCTCCAAAAGATACTAGATATTTGCCACGCCTGGGGAGCTATCCTTCTTCTCGACGAGGCTGATGTTTTCCTCGAGAAGAGAAACTTGCATGAGATTAGCAGAAACGCGCTTGTCAGCATCTTCCTCCGACAACTAGAGTACTTCCAAGGCATTCTGTTCTTGACAACGAACCGCGTGGAGGTACGTAAAACATCTTTTCAGTGGCTGCTTGCATCGCACTAACAATGACAGACCTTCGACGACGCTTTCCAGTCCCGAATCCACATTGCTCTTCGGTACGAGAGCCTCACTGTTAAGGCCAAGAAGAAGATTTTCAAGATCTTCATCGAGAGAGTTCGCGTCATGGAGAAGATCGACCTGATGCCCTTCACCGAGGAGGACTACAATGATCTCGCCAAACATGACCTCAACGGCAGACAGATCAAGAACACGATCGGAACGGCCCAGGCCTTGGCCGTTAACAGAGGTGAAGCTCTGAGCATGGCCCACATCCGTCAGGTGCTTGATGTCCAGAACAGCTTCGATATTCACCTCAAAGGCGGTACTGGCTACCAGGACGCCCTGCGCAGCTACTACTGATCTGCTTTTTTTTGAAGGAGGTTGTTGCGGGCTTCGATGACGAAGGTTTTCCTTGCTTTCTTGCGAAATTCCAAGCTGCAAGAAGTTGCAGTAAATGGTCACGAATTCCGGGTGTTGTACACAGCGTACGGTAGCTAGCTTAGGTAACCGAATCAAACTCGAGCGATAACGTTTCGGAACATGCAGTGGACCATACGATAGGCTCTGCCTCAACTGGATTACGCATACAATGTTTATGGATGATTTCTGTGTAAAGCATTGTTCTTCCATCAGTTCTTTTGTCTTGACCTTATACGTTATTCCTTCTGCCCTGGCTTAATATATTGAAACCTACAGCTGAAAGACCACACTACCTCAGGGCGTAGTACAAAACCACAGCAAAAAGCCCCATAGTAGAGGCAAACTTCCACATTGTGCCCCTGGACCCCTCCTCCTGCCATTCGTGGCATGAAAAGGTGGAGCTTGTTTCTGCCGCGAGGTAGTGTTAGGAGAGGGATGCCGTCAATTGTGGGGTCAGTATCGGCATTCTTACAATGAGACTGAAGATCAACCTCTGTTCGAACCGAGCGAAGATATGGTTCACAAAAATTCGCGAGAGGAAGCTGTCCTTTTTCAAATCGGAGCAGGTCGGGCGGCCCTGGTCCACCGCGTCGGACAGGTGGCTGAAGCGGGCCGCTTGAACTTGTCGAAAGACAGCTTGAATTTTGTTTTCGGTAAGTGCGGTGGCCGTCTTGAGCTGAAGTTAGTTTACTGGTACAGCGGCTGTTCCTAGAGTGTTGTTGCCGCCCTGCGCGCTGATTGTATGCGCCTGTGACGAAGTAAAATATTTAGTCCCTATCGGAGTCAACACCCTCAGTGCAATGTTTACGTACATCGTGCGCGGCATTTCCAACCGTCAGGATCCTCCGAAAGTGCCAGCGCGGGAACACGTGATCATCGAGCACCACGAGCGTGGACTTCAGCCCGTTCGTGTAGACGTCGTGGAAGCACGTCAACTGGGTTATCTGGTCGGCGAAGTGCTCCGCTGCGAGGGCGCGTTCGTCGTCTTTTGTGAATTTAGGTATGCCGCTTTCGTGTGTTCAGGGGGTTTCTGTGAAGCAGCGGGTGGAGATGCCGAAGATGCATTTGGAGTCGGATTGGAGGCCTGGGAGAGGTAGGTTAGGAAGGCGGCGTCAGTGTCGGGAATGGGGCTTTGAGAACGAACCGTTAAGCTGGTCCGTCCCGAAGAGTCCGGTGTAGGTTTCTTGGGAAAGGCGCCACATCTCATGGCGGAGTGTGCTATGTACGCCATCTGCACCAAAACGATGTCCCTGATATATTCAGGGCCGTCTTGTGAGTGGACTGTGACGCTGTCTTCGGTGAAATCCACGTCGGAGACGCGCTTGCGTGTCAACACCCGATCCTTGTGTTTGAGCTTGTCAAACAGAATTTGGAGCAGAGATTGGCGATCGACGAATGTCTGGGGTAGCCGGCTCTATTGTTTGTAAGTTGATGCTTGCTTCTGCTGGACTTTGAAAACAAGACTGTTCCCTAATCTTTGTTCCAGGCGTTCAGAAGACGTGTGATCGTTGGACTCTACCTATCTGTTCCCGCTGAAGAGCCGCCTGCTGCTCTAATAGTAAACAGCACCAGCCGACTCCCGAATCTTGTCGTAGCAGCCAATTCGTCCAAGATGCGCAAGGCCCTTAAAGATACACGTTGCTAGCGCGCCACGTTGGGGCGCAACGGAGGCGTGAGCCTCAAGAAGGACATGTTCGATGTTGAAGATCTTGATAATGTTTGCGAGAGAAAGGCCGGAGACCCTGCCTCCGACGATGGCGACCTTGAAACCCAGGGTGAGGAGTCCTCTTTCTGGGTGAGGGCGGGTGAGCAATGTCGATAAGCGTGAAGTAAAGCCGACAAAAGGATAGCTTATTTAAGGTACGCTAGTTTGACTACTGACAAGAAAAAAGGATAGAGCTCAAAGGATAATGGGTTGCATGGATCTGAAATGATTCGGGGCACGGGATTTACGGAATGCCGAAGGCTCGGGACCCGGACCTTCGCCGGTCTAAGTAGTGCGACTGGACTAGCCGGCATTCTAATTGTTTTATTGGATGATACCCCGTTTCAAGATTAGCAGCCCTACCAGCGAGCACACAGAGGGCGCGGCCAGAGAAGCAAGTGATATGGTGTGATTAGATGACAACAACAATTTCCTCCTCGACAGCGAAAAATTGATTGACCAGCCCTCGGCTATCCTCTCTATGACCTTGATTTGCCATACCGACTCTCTCATAAACACCACTTTGTTTCGAAGGCTGTAAGACAAGTGCGATGAGACCGCCGAAAGTGCTATAGCCGATCAGGAGAAAGGTTAGGTTAATTCCTCCACCCAAGTTGATGTCGAAGTCGAAAGCTATGTATATATACTTCCCCCGAAGCTTGATCGGTTCAGATGAGGCATTCTCTCTGATGGCGCGGCCCTCAAGTCGAAGGAATGCGCTTGTTATTTGCCCTGTGGGATCTGCTCCAGTGGGTGTGCTTCCTGCGTCCAGGAGCGCAGCACATCGTTTTGCCAATCTCTGGTGCTTTATTTGAAAGCTAAATGGGAGACGCGTCCGGCGGCGGCCCTTGCAGCTTTCCTTTTCCTCTAGCGAAAATGGTGACCAAGACGGCGCCCGGTACTCGATTGAGCGCTGGATGTGTGACGGTGACAACCCACGGACTTCCCACACCATTGACTCCAAGATGTATTCCTTCCAGAATCCGGCCAAGTACTTGCCAGCGCCTCGAGACTGCCACAGCTTTGCTAACCCCGACAGCGCAGGAAGTAAGTCTGAATTGTATGATAGGTCTCGGGAGGAGTATGTTTCCAATAAGCCCAGCCAGAGTTCGTGAATGCCGACTCCTTCATTTTCGTAGCGAAGTCGTAGGAGTTGGCCTTTCCTCATGATGCCCTGGTGCACCGTGAAGCCACCGGTGGTATGATCCATCTCCATGCACTCGCATTTCAGGCATTCTGCACATTCCCAGAGCATTTCGGCTTTGGTGAAGTGCAGAATTCTTTTAGCCAATATATACTCTTGCAAAGCCCACGCTCGTTGATTGAGTGGAGCGACTTTCAACAGCCCTTCGTGGGAATTGGATCCTAAACGTCTTGTATAAATGCACGAAACGGTGGAATCTGGGTTTGTAATTTGTCCAATCTCAACTGCGCAATGTGGATCAAGATTTGGATGGGCGTCTACGGCATCGAGAAACCCTTGCGTGGAATCTTCTGCCTGTGCGGCGGATATGACGAGGTAGGCATCACTGTAATAACCGGCCATTTTCGACGACTCCGTTTGCCAATCGGAGGTGTCGTCTTGTACTATGCACAAAGAATCAATCCAGAAGTACTGAACACCGAGATTTCGGGTCACAAGAACAGCATCGCGGAAAGTACTTGGCAGTGTAGTCAATTCGATGCACTCTTGGCGTTGTCTGAGATTTGACGAGGTTGTTTCTGGTGGGTGTAGTTGTTCCGGCCCCCAGCAGTGACTTAAAGCCACGTAGTTGCCGATCTCTTCGGAAGAAACATGAAGAACAAGCCGAGGGTCCATCTTGCTGCCCACGTCGAGGACACGACGCGGAAGTATTGCATCTCTTGTAATGCAGTTGTCGTGTCTCACTTCGCATTCCGTTGTCCAGGCAGCGAGTATTGATTGGTGTTCCTCACGTCGTGCTGTCGTCGGGAATCGTCCGTGCTTGATGAAATCCCAAGCCGGTTTGGGTGCTCCAGGCTGAACGTAAAGCTGAATGGTTGTAAGGGGCGTCGTGAAATTTTCGGGTTTGGTGATATGTTCCAACACCCGCCATATTCTACCAGGACTCTTAAAGCTGCATAGTTATTCATCTTCCCAGCAACTTCATCTTCGCGACAGCAATGGAATACCACTGCACATTTTTGACAGCCGCGTTTGGCAGCCTCTTCGATTTCTTTAAGATAGGCCCACCTAGAAGCCTCTCCGCCGCTTTTGTTGACGCGGCCATCAGCACCTTGGCAGACGCCATCGCATTCAGTTGGAGCTGTCGACCAGGCTATGTCAAAATAATCATTGTGGCGACTTTCCATCTCGGCCTCGAATCGTGTGTTCCTAGCGAAAGAGCCCAGATAGAAGGAGTTTCAGAGTCTGACATGCGCAAATAGGTGCAAGTTGGTGCGGGTTGACTTTGTGAAGTAGTTGGGAGGAGCTATGGCGGTTATTTCGATCGCAGCGTTTGAATGGGTGTTGGTTAGCTTAAAAGTGTCTAGCTACGACAAAGTCGCTTCACAAAGGTAGGGTTATCTGGGCAAGCAGCCCGGGGCGGTGATTTGATAGGATTCCTGCACGTTTTCATTGGATTTTCACAACGAATTACCAACACCATGTGATAGACTTGCAGAATGGTTTCAGCTCTGCTGCGCTAGACTGACACGTCAGCAAACTGCATCGCAAAATTGGTCATCTGCACCTCGGGTTGGTTAAAAGAGTGCTTCAAAGCGGGGCTGATCCTATCAAAGCAGCCTGCTCGCTGCTGCAGCAAAAGCCGCGTGACTACCTGAAAAAATGCCCAACAAGGGGACAACGTAAGAAACGTATTGCGGGCCCCTGGACGCCCTCTGGGTTGAAAGAGGTGGATCTGCGCGGGAGTGCGGGAAGCAACATATTGTGCCGTAGACCTTTTTTCCACATTCAGGCCATGTCATGTGTTGTCAGTAATTACCCAGTCTGCCTAGGAGGTTTAACCCAAATCACAAATTCTCCAGCGTCCCAAGAAAAGCAACTCCAAAAGCAACCCAAGCCCCTAGATCCACTGTGAGCATCCGTCTCCAGTTCACGACCAACCACTTGTCCAGCGCATCATTCAGATTCTCCCCCTCTTTTCCGTCCACGAGCGTTTGCACATGCGGCGCGATGAACGGGACATAAGCCAAGTGGCCCAGTGACAGACCCGCGCCGGCGACGTACCACCAAAAAGTGCCCTTGGTTTGAAGCAAGGTCTGGTTTACCCTCAAGTTGGCGAGAGCTGTGCCAGCAGAGACCGCCAGGAAGCTGAGCACGATTGGGAGCCCACGGGAAAAGAATTCTTTGTAGTAGGGGTTTATCAGGGGCTTTGAGTGGGTGCGTACTGTGGGATGATTGAACACGGATAAGAAGAAGTGCTGGTCGTGAGCGTAGAGGAGGGTGCAGGTTGAGGAGAGGAGCGGGGCAAGGAGAAGAGGGGAAGCGCCGGGGTGGAGAATGCGAGAAGCCATGATTGGTTCAGTGGCTGTTGCAGGTTGGAGTTGAAGTGGAAGAATTGAAAGCCAGGCTGCGGTACGCTGATGGGGCCTGGTTGTTTTAAATGGTTGGTGATTCGGATCGGTGGCTGTGTTTACACTCCGTATGTGGGACGCCCGAATCCTTCGCGGTCCCGGGTCAGGTGGTTCCCCACTTGGTGGTCTGAAGACGGCTTATGTCCGGGCGGTAGCCGGGGATTCTCGGGGCCCAGTGTTCGGGGCTGAGTTCAGCGGTCGGGGATTTGGTCACACACTGAATGAGACAAAACACCAGCAGGCTCCAGCACAGTTGGGTTTGGATTCCAGAACGTTGGCGAATCTCAGTCGGAGAACACTGAGGCTGAAGATGGTTACCTTTGTCCGCATAGGCATCGAATGAAAGCAAGACTGGACCAGCGTGTCTAGCAACAAAGATCCACAGAACAAAATCGGCTCGATGTCCATTTGTCCACTTTGTGGCATCGCAAAATCATGATTCATTGAGAAGTACAGGTGTTGGTTCCATCGCGGCCTCCAGCATATGCTGGAGGCCGCCTGGCAATGTTGGTTGGTAGGGTCGTCGAAACGGCCTCTAAAAAGGAAAGTGTATCAAGTATCTGAACAGCCACCTAACTCTAAGTCGTTTGATGAAATCAATCGAAAACCTATAAATGGTGGTTTTTGTTCGCCGCCTGAGTACTTCGTCCTCAGAGAAACCATGCCTCAATCGACTCTGGAACCCGCCGTCATGCAAAGCGACCTAGACCAAATATCTGCCCCCCGGAGAGACATGCCGGAAGACGAGGTAGCTGTTGCTCATCTCTGCGAGAATGCAAATACTCTGAGCGTAAACCCCGACCCTCAAAACGCTGAGACAGAGACATTTGAGCGCTCAGGCGATATCATCCTTGAGTTTCTCCGTACGAACGTGCCGGAGTTCGTCAGGCTCAGCGCAGTTCGAAAGAAGGTAGCACCTGCCCGTTTTCTTCATTGTCTAGCATCGCGTCTGCTGACAATGTGCTCTTAGGGATGGGAAAATCCAGCCGGCGACACATACTTCCGAAAGCAACGGGAGGCTGCAGACCATGCCGACGAAAAGTTGTCGGCGGTCTTTTACAACATGATGAAAGGCATAGGTACAGAGCTGCACCGAAAGACCCAGGCTTTGAAGATCAAGGGGCCAGCACTGGGACAGAAGCGCATCTTGGACATGTGCATGGCGCCTGGAGGGTTCCTCGCGGTGGCTCTCGAGAAGAACCCAGATGCACACGCTCTTGGTTTTAGTCTCCCCGTCTCGCAGGGCGGGCACAAGCCTTTACTTCCACCCAGCAGAAACGTCGACGTCAGGTTCATGGACATCACGATGTTGGCGCAGGATATGGGGGTCACAGACATTCCATCAGATCACCCTGACTCTGGCAACTTCATCTCGCAGCAGCTGGGCCCACAAGACAAGTTCCATCTCATCCTCTGTGACGGGCAGGTTCTTCGCCAGCATGGGGGGTTCAGGGCGCAGTATCGAGAAAAATGCGAAGCGCGGCGATTGACAGTCACCCAACTTGCCATTGGGCTAGAGCACCTTCAGCCGGGCGGCACAATGGCTGTTTTGCTGCACAAGGTTGAAGCATGGGATACCGTACTTCTGTTGCGGGACTTCAGCAAATTCTCAACCGTCCGGCTCTTCAAGCCTTCGAGGAGCCACGTAAAGCGCTCATCATTCTACATGATTGCGAGCAAAGTCCAGAGTCAGAGCGCGGCGGCTGCTGCGGCTGTTAAGGTGTGGAAAGAGGTCTGGAGGGTTTCCACATTTGATTTGAATGGGGAGATGAAGCACAACTGGCGGGAGGAGGAGCCGAGTGCGAAAGACGTGATTGATGAGTTTGGGGATCAGCTCATCAGGCTAGGCAAAAACATTTGGAAGACTCAGGCTGAGGCGCTGGAGAGGGCTACTTTCATCAGAGGATGACAATTCCCTTTCCATGCTGGTTGCTAGTTCTTCGTTTTGTTTTATCTTTCTGCAGTAATTTCCATGTGAAGGAACATCACACAACATATTCGTTTTTGCGCCACTAAACATTTTCAACCTCGCAACTCCCATCTTGACATCGATTTGGACTTTGTTGGTGCATTGTCCTGCCAAAACCCAATCTCAGACCTTTTTTTCATTTTTGTACCATTCACTAATCTGTAGTATGCTCAGACTCAAAGGCGTCTTCTCATGCCATTGGCTATCAGTAGACGCGGGAGGCCGACTGAACTTTGGGTGTCTTTGGGGCGACTGATTGATGCAGGCCCAAAGCAGCTCGCAGATCATTTGGCATATGACCCCTTTCATCACGGTTTCTCCTGTGACTGTCGGGAGACCAAGGTTTAAACGTCAGACTCTCCTCAATTCTTGAGAAACTTCAGTTTCTCCTGACATGTCGAATTTCAACCTTTTTTCGATGAGCACCACAGCTGATAACACAACCAAAGCCGAGATGCCAACAGAAGAATTGGACAGCGTTCGCATCGCTGGAAGAGACTCCGACGAGGCGGAACATGGCACCCCTGGTTCTATCATCGTGCAGTACTTGATCCAACACTCGCCAGAGTTTTCTGAACGAAGCGAACTCCGCAAAATTGTACGTCGGCTGCGTGAATCACGGTGGCGCTCCGTGTCTCGTTCTCTATAACTGGTACTGACCATCGGCGTCGACAGGGATGGGAAAATCCAGCCGGCGATCGCTTCTTTCAACAACAGCGTGCTAGAGCCACCAATCCCAAAACGAGTACCAAGTTATCCTTCTACAACATGATGAAGCGGATTGGCACCGAGATGCAGCACACCACAGGCGCTCTGAAGATCAAGTTTCCAGCCTTGGACTTCCCACAAATACTTGACATGGGCATGGCGCCGGGCGGGTTTCTCGCGACCGCAATGAAGTTGAACGAGAATTCTGGTGCCAAAGCTATCGGGTTCAGTCTGCCGATTGCTGATGGCGGTTACCAAAGTCTTGTCCCGAAAAGCAAAGACATCGACGTAAGATACCTTGACGTGACGATGCTAGCCGCAGACCTCGGCTTCGAAAACATCCCGACAGACCATCCAGATGCCGACAAGTTCTTGCCACGTCAATTCGAGCCTGGTCAGAAGTTTATCCTTGTCATATGCAGCAGCTCAGTCGTCCGCGAGCACCAAGTGGACGACTGCAGGAAAAAGACAGAGCCACGCCGGTTAACGATAAGCCAGCTCGCCTTGGGCCTCGAGCGGCTGAATCCTGGCGGCACAATGATCGTGCTATTTCACAAGGTGGAGGCTTGGACAACGGTACTTCAACTGTACCGATTCGGCAAGTTTTGTAAGAAGGTGTTTCTGTTCAAACCGACAAAGGGACATACGAAGCGTTCGTCGTTCTATATGATCGCTACAGGCGTGCAGAGCCAGAACCCAGAGGCCGTTGTTGCAATTGAAAGGTGGAAGCAGATCTGGCGGGCTGCTACGCTCGATGTAGAAGGGACCGGCGCAATGCTACGGGAGCTGGACGAAGAGGAGCTGTCGCCGGAAGAAATATTACGAGATTTTGGAGGAGATCTTGTGCGATTGGGGAAACGCGCTTGGTCCATCCAGGCAGACGCTCTCAGGGTGCGCCTTTCATCACTGGTCACTGATAAAGACGCCAATGGAACGAAACAAGAAGCGAGGGCGAGTGTAAAGTTCATTTATGTTATCAATTCACAGCATTGCTGCCTTGCCTTCTTCGCGTAACTTGCCTGCCAACGGAAGGAATTTGGCTCAATCTTTGCCTGGAGCTAGTTATGCTGGTTCGGATATGTAGTTTTACTACTCGAACATGACGACCTCTGGGACTGGTCGCGTAAAATAAGCCCCCGCGAAGAGACATCAACTTGAAGGCTATTAACCTGGGGCAGATTCATAGTCCTTGAAGATTTTGAGGGACAAGCTCCACGATATATCCATCCTAGCAGTACAGTTGATCGTCAGCAGCTGTATCTAATGTGCTTTGTATATGGCGAATTTGTATTCTCAAAATGCGAACAATGGGGGCTTACCGGGTCCTTGACAAATGCAATCTGCTCGAAGACGTTCTTGTAGGCCGAAGTAAGATCTCCCAACCCGATGCCACGTCCAGATTCCCATGAACTCAACGGGACATCTTCTCGACTTGCGCTGCCCAAATCCTTGATGACTTCCACGCCATGAGCCTTCAGGCGCTCAAGTGCAAGTGTGACATCCGGCACGGAAAATCCCAAATGCCCAAGGCCCAGGTTCGGTGGCTGGTTCCCGGTGCTGTAGTACCCCTCAGGCTCGTTCTCCGAGCCATGGATATGGAACAGCTCGAATAGTCCCAGGGTGTGTGGAAGCTTGGATACCGTCTCCTCGCGGAACTTGACAAGGTCGTCGCGGTGCTCGGTTGTTTGCGGGTACCCGAGATAGTACATGGTAAATGGGCCCGCATTCTTGGTGAATACGGTTCGCATGCCCATCAAGTCGATGTAGAAGTGCAAGGAACGGGCAGGATCTCTGATGCGAAGCATCATGTGGTTGAACTTGTATCCGATTGTTGGGTCGCCTGGTGAGATCGTCGCCTCGTCACCCGCGGAATGTGACCCGTGCTTTCCGTCTGGAACAGACGTTGATGTCGATGGTGGGGTCGACTGGGACATGTCGAGAACTGAATGCGTGGAATCGCGATGATTTCCCGAGAATTGAGGATTTCGTGCTGTAGGATGTAGGAAGAGAATAGACGGAGGCTGAGGTAGTTGCTTATTTCAATCCAGAGCGAGTTGCAGGTGAGAAGGCGCGAACGGAAGGAGCGAGGTTGTCCGTGCAAGTCTGGGCCCTCGAATATTCTTCAGCGATTGGTCGACGAAACGCGAGAAGGTCACTGGAGGCAGGAGATGGGGAGAGGTGCGCGATGGGAAAGGGCTCGAGCAAGGAGGGGGTATCAGCAGTACGGCAAATCGCTTCGGTAATTATCGCATGAGACACTGACTTCAGTATCCACGCCATCTGGGTTACTGAAATTCATTCGTAAAGTATTCCATTGATTGCGTCACACTACTCCATCTCGCCGACTTCGTACCCATTTTCACCAACTCCGTGGAATTGAGCAGCCGGTGGGATACGCAGCCCTCCGCCGTTGCACAAATAGTATATTACAAATCAAGTGTTCAACATGACGAATTGTTACAAAGCTTTAGTTAAAAATCAGCGGCAATTTCTTCTTTTCTTAGTTTTTACATATGTTCTTGGATTTTTGGGGAAGCAGTGTTAAATACCACTCTGCCCTAAGATTTCCACACCCGCCAAGGTTATTGTTTCTCTATCAGTTCAATCTCATACGCATGCATCTGCATTCTTACCCCTATCGATGCCACTAATTTGCGAATTCGAAACACGGTTTGGCCTGAGATTACGACGTTTACGAAGTGCAAGGCTGGAGATGTTTCGTGTGTGGTCTTTCCAGGGTGCTTGCATGATATTTCTACGAGTAGGAAGCTGGTAACACCTAGTTGTTGTTATGAATAGGTAAGCTACATAGTCAGACGCACTTCACTCATGAGAGACACATGCGGCTCAAAATGCTGGTTTATTGCTTTTGGAACATTTGTTCACCGTGCAGTACACAGAGTCCAGGATATCGCGGCAACATCAAGTAAGCGCAAAGGCAAATCCCTCCGCCCTCGCGCAACCATGGATACTCAGATCCCAACCGCAAAAGCATGCCGAGGGGGTTAGCGAAGGGTTTGAACAAAGCCGTCCTCAGCGTCACGCTCTACCTCCCTGCTGCGGCACCCGCAGCCAAACGCGGGAACACGACTGACGGGAGAGACGACAGCGGCAAGAATAATGCAGATCAGCCGATTCCAATTGGGGTCCTGATTGTTGGATGGGAAGCCGCTCCTCAATGGGACCAGGCCCATCACCGGTCGACAACAATCGGGATTAGTCTTGCTGCAGAGTACCAGAATCAGGGCTACGGCAGCAGGGAGACGATCAACTGGGCTCTGGAACGGGCCTTTCAGTTCGGGGCATTTCACAGTGTTCGTATCGCGACTTCGTCATTCAACGCGCGGGCGCAGAGTCTGTAACTGAAGTTGGGGTTTGTGGAGGAGGAGCCGGATCGAGAAGCGATTTGGTTCGACCGCAAGTGGTACGATGTGATTCGTTACAGTATGTTGGAGCATAAGTGGGAAGGGCTGCGAGGGGTCAAGAATTGAAGTCACTGTCTGATTTCAACAACTATCGCCCTTGTGGTCTCAATTTGTCTCGACATTCAGAATACTGCACAACACACGTTCCTGCTTTTTAGACATGGCCGTTTGCAAAGCTTATTTATCCAGCTGATGTCATTGATGCTCAAAGTGAATTTGCCGGGAACATTTGATATTTTACATGCGAGAAGGGGAACAAACTTCAACTGGGCGCCATGATGCCCGAGCCAACGGCCAATGCTCGTCACCAGGTTCGCAACATTCCCGCTGCCCATTTGCGCACGTGTCGGCCAGCCCCCTCCCCGGCCCGAACCCACGGCTGCAAGTCAAACCTACAGCATGTGGCTCTAAGCGCCGTCATCCATGACCTCAACCACGCAGACGACCAATAGCGTGACTGCATTCTGGCCGGAAGTCTAAATAAGCCTTAAGCGGGAGCCGGCTTGGCGCTTCTAGAAGTTCTCCATGCGTTGCTGGCACCGTTCATCCCATCATCTGCGCTTTTGACGTTTAACGTGCGGCCCGTCGGTTGACTTGCAATGACAAGAAGCACATTCCCTGCGCAGTGGCTTGCCGACTGCTAAGTTTTGCTTTACCGCCGCCGGCGATTAAAACCTTTTCAACCCAGCCTATGAATGAAATTCCAACGGAAAGGAAACGTTTTGCTACCGCGATTTTGGGTCTGCCAAGAAAAGGTACGCAGCGACACCAATGCGGAACGCATGCCATCCGAAATCTAAAGACTCGGGTGGACTGTACACATAAAGGACCATAAGGCCAGCTTCAATCCTTCAAAGCTCTGACCATTTACATCTATAATTCAATCACATACTTAAGCAGCGTCTTCATTTATTCCAGCCACATCATTTTAATCACACTAATCATAATGCTGCCCTCCAACATCTTCAACCTCGCCACTGCCGCCTTGTTGTCCTCGTTTGCGGCCGTCACTAATGCGGTTCCTACCCACAAAGATGCCGGCCCAGTGGTTCCCAACGCTGAGCTTCTCTTCCAGCTCAAGATGACTCTAGGGCAGTCGGTCAACTTTGGTGTCGGCCCACGAGGCAACAGATTCTCTGACCCTATTACGGGAGGAAGCTTCGAAGGGCCGAAGCTCACTGGTAAGTATTTTACCACCTTTTTGGATTAAAATCGGCTAACAAGGTCATCAACAGGTGTCGTGCTTCCCGTCGGTGCCGACTGGGGCCTTCTCGATGCCCGGGGCCAATTCGAAGCTATCACGCTATTCCAGTTTCAAACCAACGACGGTGCCAACATCTTCGTCCGCGCTGAGGGACCTGCGCCAAATGGCAAGGGTATCCTGTACTTGACTTTGGAGACCGGTGTGGATGCGTACTATTGGGTCAACCAGTTGATGGTTGTTGGAGTCACAAATGTCGAGAGAGACCAAGGTTTCGTGACCATTGACGCTTGGGTGCTGTCGCGCGCGGATGCGGACTAAATGCCCTGGCACACACCGGTCCCTCCTATTCTCCTGGGCTGCTGGGTGGCTCCGAAATATAGTGGGCTGTAATTTTCTTCGTTGTGTTTTGTAATAGATGTAGAAATGAGTCTTCAGTGTAGTGTTCAATCTACCAGCAGCTGGTCATTCGGCCTGGACGTTGTTGGTCTTGGTTTGTGCTGGATGGGTCTGCATGTAGACATGATGTCACCAAAATTCCTGTCTTGCTGCATAAAAAGCGATATTTGTCTAGCGATTATTCTTCCTTGTATCCGAATTATATGTGATGCGACTGCATGATGCTGCATGATGTGGATGCCAACCGATCAACAGGGACGAAAATAAGGTAGGAAATAAGCTATACAGGGGGGTAATATGCAAGATCTTAGTTCACATTCAGTCCACAGTGTTGAGCACTGTCGCAGCGTCGGCGGGGAACCTGCGGGCCTGATGTGGGGGATACCGGCCGATGTCGGCAGGCTTCTGAATAGCTTCAACTGAAATGCTTCTCCTGTGAACAATTAAATCAGCAAGCTATGAGATGGACTTTCGGCCTGTAACAGTTTGTGACATGTTCTCTAATTACAATCAAATGTTTCCCGTGAGTAATCTTTTGGCAGAATGAGATGATTATGGAGATAGGAAAGGCCTCAGCACGTTCCTAATCGCACTTGGCGCTAATAGTTGGGCGAACCAACTTTTGTTGTTGAAGTAAGTGTGTTGTTTGAACGTATGAAGTGAAGAACTCAAGTGAATCGAGAAGGCGATGAAGAAATCCAGTATCTCGTCTCATCGACTACTAAATAACGCCAGCACATTAACTGCCGACAGTATTTCCTAGTCTCACTGTCTTCAACTTTTTAATTACCTAATAAGTCAATGTCCGTCATTTAAAGTAGTACTTCATCAGCAATACCCTGCAGGCCTATATAGTGGCGTCATTCACTAGTCGATGGGATATCTCCACGAAGTTCGGGCTTGACGTGGACTAAATGGGAAGCCTATCCCGCCGTTGCGTACTTAGGCAGGGGACTTTCAAGGTTTGACCATCGAACAGTCGACTAGGCCTTACTTTCAGGCTGTGCTTACAATTTAAGCAATCAAACTTCACGTAGAAATACCGGCATTTTGAAAGCTCAGCTTGATCAATATTGCAAAACAATGACTAACTAGTAGGGTACTTTGTACACATGAATCGCTTTAAACCCAGACCAGCCCTTCTTTTCAAAAGACTACTCTGTTGATGCACCTTGGTATAATGCCCCATCCAAACCCCAAAACCAGAAAGCGCCCTCTCGCATCTTAGATGAGAAGCCCGCCAACGACACCAGCAACAGCCATCCCGAAGCTGAGCAGTCCCCACCTGACATCCCCGCGCGCCTCAATACCAGCACTCGGGCTCGACGTGCCCGAAGCCGCAGCAGATCCCGACGCCGCCGACGTCCCGCTCACGCTCGCACTCGCGCTGGTGCCAGAACCCCCAGAGCTGCTCGGGCTGCCCGTCGCCGCGGGCCCCAAGCTGCCACCGCCCGTCGACGCCGGCGCCACGTTCTTCGCCGCCTTGGCCGCCGCCTCCTTGTACGCGTCCACGGTCTTGCCGCCGCTGCTGGGCGCGTTGATCACGCCGACCATGCCGCCCTGGCAGTGCTGCGCGGTCGCACAGTAGAACCACTTCGGGGAGGCGTCCTCGACCTTGACGGAGAACACGTCGGCGCCCTCGCCCGAGGAGACGGGGACGGGGCCGGAGAAGAAGCCGGTCGCGGTGCCGTTGGAGAGGGGCTCGCAGGGCTTGTCGAAGGAGGACTGCGCGACGGAGTGCGCCTTGGGGTAGAAGTGGAACTCGACGGTGTCGCCGACGGCGGCTTTGACGTCGTTGGGGGAGAAGGTGAGGCCGCCGTCGCCGACTTTGACGACGTGCACGGTGCCGGAGGCGGAGGAGGAAGAGGAGGCGGCGGCGGCGGAGGCGGTTGTGGTCATGGACATGGACATATCCATGCTCATGGAGGAGGAGGAGTCGGTGGCGTCGTCGCTGCCGTAGCCGTACTGGGCCATTGCCACGGCGGGCAGGAGGGCGAGGAGAGTTTGTGCGTGCATTTTGGATGTGTGTGTTAGAGATCAACTCTGTATTATGTTGGGATTTGGGTATTGGATGTGAGAGAAAATAGAAGATGTTTGTGCTTGTGGTGGAATTCCAAGTCCAAGTTTGACAGGAAGATGACAGTCTTCTTATACAACTCATCCAACATGAACAAGAGACCAGGCAGGTCTCGTGGCGGTCTCCCTGTAACGTCTAACACTACCCCGAAAGCCACATACCCCAGGCAACATCGTTTCCTCCAGAAGCCCAGATCAAGTTCAGGTGTAGCTCTGCCGCAGCCGAATTAGACAGCCCCATCTCGGCACGAGAATGCCGCCAGTCGCGTGGCGGCCTCACGACAGCGCCATCCGGAGAAGACGGAAAGGGAGGTCTCGGTCTCCTCAGCCGAGCCCTGTCCTACCTTCAGCGAACTAGCGCGGCAATGATCAGCTAGCCCCGAAAAAAGAAACACAATCTCCAACAGCAGCAAAAGAAAACAGAGGTCGACTTCGCCCCGCGGGAAGGACTGTTTCCATAGAGTGAGTGGCCCCGGGGGATCTGACATCCGAGGTTTGCGTGGTAGCAACCCACTCTAAGCCATGCACCACCGAACCCCAACGACCTGCAGGCCAAGCTTTTTGGGTTTCTTCGGACGGATGCCAAATTGAGGGGTCAAAGACACACTCACACGCTCCCTGAGCGTTGGGACGAAGCTGAATGCGGTGCCACACCATGTTTGGCTACCTACCTTACCTCATGCTGACATGGGTCCAAGCTGTGGGAGCTACACACCAAAGTCCCGTTACCAAGGCGAGGGAGACATCCTCAGCCATGGCGTTTGGAACCAGGTCGACGACATCCACGCGATGCACTGGACTGGAGTCTTGTCTCGCTGGCAAGGCAGGATGGCCAAACACAGCCGCGGCCATGGTGCCGTCGTCCCGCGCCAATGTTCGGATCATGTTTCGAAAATCAATCCCGGCTAAGCGCCAGGGGGAGGGATGTAGGGGGGCCAATTGGTCTCCGTGTAAACATGGAGCTGAATGGGTACTCTGACTATCTGTATGTGCTTTGAATGGCATTGTGGCCAAATCCCCCCATAAGCAGCCACAATAATCCCTCCGGAATTATTCAAACTTCGTCACTCTCCGTGGCCACAAATCATCTCCTCCAATCTCAGCAGAAACAAGGCCCAAAACCCGTTCATCCCAAGGCAAAACAGGGGCGACAGCACACTACTGTTTTGGCAATTTTCCTCTTCGTGCCGAGTGTTCCTGGTGAGGGACGACACCATGTGTGGAGAGGGAATGCCGGGGAACCGCTGGACGCCACTAAACTTTAAAACGTCTCGAGATGCAGACTTTTGGGGCCTGGCCAGGGGTGGTTGGCGGCTAAGTACCTAGGGGATGGTCGCGACCCCTCTGCGCCTCAGAGTCAGCTTCTACAGAATCATCATTGTTGTTACTCATCTTGAATGGTGGTAACATCCCAATAATTCTCCACGCGCCCCAGTCTCAGTTGGGGAGGTCAAAAGAAGGTCGTTTCCGACATGTAAAAATAAGGTTACCCCCATCACCATTCTAGGAGAAAAAAGGCCACCCAAGCCCCAGCTCGGTTGGCGCTGTCTCCGCAGCTGTTGCAACTTGCACCACAGCCCCTCCTCGCGTAGGACCCGAGCCGGCATCCGGGACAACTCAGCAAGATGAATTGCCCAACTGGTGAAGCTGGTGACCTTGGCGGTCGTGGGGTCGGCTGAAACAATCTGGCCGGAGCCGATTTGCGGACGGGAGGGACGGACAATCACCACTGCGTCCAGTCGCGGCTCCCGGCAGCGGACTCACGGATGCTTTTTCCTGTCGGGCAATTTGTGCAACTCTTCGCTGGTATTGGTAATGGTTTGCTATGCTCTCAGATCCAATCTGACAAACAATGACTGATGGTCCAACGCCAATGAATCCTGACTCGCAGCCGATTACCCGAGATCCAAATCCCC
>JAQIUT010000283.1:0-66432 GCA_028654355.1 Colletotrichum sp. SAR 10_99
CAACCTTTCTCCATGCCACCGGCCCGTTTGGGCCCAAACCACCCCCGCCAACCCCCCCCCCCCCCCCCCCCCCAATGTGCCAATCACGTCGCCGTCTAGCCCTGCACCGAACAAGCTTCCGCATCTGCACGACCCCGTGGCCGCCGCCAACCAGCGGTCCAGCTCGACGACCGGACGCCAAAATCCCCCCCCGGGGGGCAGTATTGAAATTGCTTGCCTCGTAGTGTCTCCATATCCACCAGTCAATGTCAATTGTGTGCGTGTTTTTTTTTTCCTCTTGTGCAGAATCTCCCAGAGCTCGCTTCCTGCTCTTTGCCATTTGCCGGGTATTACCGAGGACCCAGCCTGGGGTCAAGCAAACGGCAAAAAAACCCACAATTGAGCCGCCCAACGGCGGGGAGACACATGAGGATCGGGCTGAAGGACTGGTAACAAGACATCATCAGCCGTCTCAGATCTATTGTCCAGATCTTGGTTCGCCATCATTCATCTTCCCCCCCCCCAAAATCGCTTGCAGTACCTTCCTATCCGACAAGCCCAAACTCTCCCAACGCCAGCTGTAATAAAGATAGACAGGGGGCGGCGTCGTGATCACGGCCCACCAGGCTTTAAACACACAGACGTTTTCCCTTCTGTCCGGGTCGGGTAGTCGAGGACGCGAGTCCAACCACAAGTCGCCTCCCGGGAGATGAGACTTCTCTGCTGCTTGCTGTTTGTCACCATAGGTACGCCTTCGTAATCCGAGCCTCTTTCAGGCCCCTTCCAGAGCATGTTCAGCTCTGTCCTGAAGCTTCCGTCATCAACATGGGCATTCAGTATCTACGTACCTAGATGGAAGTGCACCCTACATGCAGGCAGGTTGTGGCATGCATATCTGAACCAAGCTTCCATCCTACCTTACCTCCCCCACGTCTTGGTCCGATCTTCTGGTTGTCGCCATGCATACACGGCACGGTCGTAGCTGAAGCCGTCCGGGTGTCGGCTTCTCCCGGCTCGGACACTGACAGCCAGGCAGACTCGTATAGGAAACGCCTCCGCTCCCAAGCTCCTCCCTGACCTTTGTCTCCAGTTTCAATACTAACAAGTTGGTTGCCAACGAAACAACTGATTAAACACCATAACACCACAAGCACACACAAGTAATGCACCAAAGTGCTGCGTTTACTCCAACTAGAATTCAATTCTCCAAGGTATATAACAAAACACAATAAACCGCCACACACCACAGCACACCACAGCACACCACAACACCATCAATGTTTCCAACTCTATACAACCGTGTTCAGTAGGGATACAACGAGTCCGCCACACACTGCCTCAAGTCACAGTTGTTTACCCCTTCATCCGTAGAGATGGAGCCAAACCCCCGGGGACCATTCATTGCACATCCTGGTGGTTATCATTTGTTTTGTGCTTTTTGGGGGCGTCCTGGACTCCTTCTTTGTGTGGTTGGTGCAATGCCAATACCAGAAGAGCGTTGCCCCTGTTGCTTTGTTGATCCGTTTGCACAGCGCTTTTGTCCTCGCACCCCACTCGCCGTGTCAAGAGGTTTCACAGATGCGTATCCACGGTGACCTTGGTCCGGTTCAACTCCAACGTGTGCACACGGCTTAGAAGAAATCGGGTAAGCTTGATATGTAGTGCCAGTCTGGTTGCAGTCCGGCAGTATCCCTACTCTCTGGAATGACCTGCGTAGGATATGGGCCTTGCATTCTTGTTTGAGGTGCAGTATCGTCCCCAGCTCTTGTGTAGCTTACGATGTGTTGTTGCTGGTCATAGGTTTGTGGCCACAAAGGGGGGTTATCTGTGGCTTGGATTTCGATTCCACTGAACCATTTTTGAATGACCCAGTTGGCGCCCTTGGCATTGTCGGCAATCTTCACGTCACGAGCAGGAGACGGCGTTCGCCCCACAATACCACCCGGGTCCTGTGGTTCTGGGACATATACATAGTCCTGTATCGGGTTTTGGCCCGGCGCATCGTGCGGAGCAAGGCTACCAAGACAGTCCTGCTAGGCCGGGACCATTACGCCAAGTAGATGCGCATCGGCACCTTGCGCGTCGTTCAAAGGGTCCGTATAACTTCCAACAAGGAATTGACCCTCCTAGGATGGCACCATTCCATGGGATTGATGTGACCCCGGCACATTTTGCATTTGCATCGGACGCTGAGCCTGGGCCATACCGGGGCTAGCTTGATGGCTCGGTGGTCGCTGGCCTTGTGTCATGCCTTGTTGGCCAGGGTGCTGGCCTTGCGGGCGGGCCGGCGTCTGGAATGCCGGCTCCTTCTTTGGGTCAACGTTGGGAAAGAGGGCTTGCAGCTTGTTGTAAAGCTCGGTGAGGTAGCTAGACCTTTCTTGGCGGTCCGTAGTCGGGTCCGGATTGTTTTCCGCCACGTCCCCAGGCGGAGTTTGTAGACGGACTTTCAGCGTCATGTTCAACGGCGGGGAGGAAAGGTAAGCCGGCGACGGCGGTACTTGGACATTGCCTTTCCTATCTGCCAAAGCAGCCAAATATGCCAGGTTCGCTTGAAGTCGTCGCATACAACTAAACACGACGTCAGCTTTGGAAACCATTGAAGAATCCTGTCGCTTTGAAACTTACTGGCTGTAGTCCTGTTGGACTGCGGCTTCCTCTTGCGAGGGCTTCCTCGCTGGGTCACCCTCTCCTGTTGGCGCAGCTTCCTTCTTCAACTCGGTCAAAGTGTGTTGTAGTTGCATTGACTCGTACAGCAGTTCTTGGTTGATCTCAAGCAGCAGTGAAAATCGTTCTTGTTCCCGTGATTCGCTGCCAGGGCTCAGGGGCGTAGACACCGTGGAGGTGCCATTGACCGTCGCAGTCTGGTTGTGTGGGGGAAAAGTCGGGGTTTGGGGGGTGGTAACAGAAGCCGCGAGTTGCTGCTGCTGTGGTGCTGTCGTTGCCGGCGGCTGGCCGTGCGACGGGGCCTGTGGAGTTGGGAATTGAGATTGCTGCTGCTGTTTTTGCTGTTGGTGTTGGGCGTGTTGCTGTTGCTGCTGCTGCTGCTGTTGGTGTTGTTGTTGCTGTTGCGCCTGTTGCTGTTGCTGCTGACCAGGCTGTTGTTGCTGCTGAGGCGGCTGATGAGATGGTTGCTGGGGTTGTTGAGGTTGGCCTTGCTGTGGATGTTGCTGCTGGGGCTGGCCCTGCTGCTGCTGTTGGGGATGTTGCGGGTGCTGTTGCTGGGCGTGCTGTTGATGTTGTTGCTGCTGTTGATGGTGTTGCTGCTGCTGTTGCTGATGCTGCTGATGCTGCTGATGCTGCATAGCACTGTTGGGTGACCCGTGACCCCCTTGCGCCGCGCTCATCGGTCTTTGCGGTGTCGATCCCAACGGCATCCCACCAGCGTTTGCCTGCCCTTGTTGTTGCTGTTGCTGTTGCTGTTGCGCTTGCTGTTGCGCCTGCATACGCTGCTGCTGTTGCTGCATCATGATCTGCTGCTGCTGCTGAGGCGTCATGGCCGCGTTCATCGGGAAGCCCTGCATTCCTCCAAAGTTAGGATGTTGGCCGCCCGGCGCGGGCATATTACCGCCGTAGGGATTGCCCTGATATGGGTTTTGAAAGGCCACTGGCAAAGACATTGAGGTTAGCGAACGCGTGTTTCCGTGTTCAGGTGATCAAGAGGCACTGCGACTGCGCGTTGAGGACGTGTTCTTCCGATGCTGCGGGTGCTGGTGCTGGTGGTGATGGTGATGTCGATGGGGTCCAGCCTGAACAGCCTTGCCGATGGCATCTCGCCACGACGGCCGACACGGACCCCGTGAGGAGGCACATGCGGCTTCAGGCAGCGTCATCAGGCGCTGCGCATATACGAAAGTCTGATGGGCGGGTTGGGCGTACAGAGGGAGAGACAGGACAAGGAAGAGGAGAGCTTACTCTGACCATTGGCGGCCATATGCGGCATGCCGGCGTTCTGCATCATGCCTGCAGGACCAGCGCCAGACATCATCGCAGGATTGGGACCTCCGACAAAGCCTGGCTGGCCACCAGACATGCCAGCGAATTGGTTGGGGTTGTACATCATCTGCTGGCCTGGCTGAGTAGGGCCAGAGCCTTGCTGCATATGAGGGTTCTGATTTGGAGGTGGGGCGGCGTTGTTGAAGGTCGGAGGGACATTGGAGACCTGAAAGCCGTAGCCGGGAGCGTACATGGCTGGGACGGGATGATGGGATGGGCGCGGAGCTATTATTATTATTATGGTTTGGGGGGGGGAGGGGATGGGGCTTGACGCGACGTGCCTGCCCAGGGGAACAGGTCGGGCTAGGGTGCTGCGACAAGCGTCGAGGTAGCAATAGACTTAGACTCCAGGCTCTGTCTGGTCTGGCAAGTCAGACACGAGCTGGTTTCCTGGCCGGCTGACTGGCTGATGGATCGACTGGCTGGTCGGGGGCTGGGCTAAGCTGGGCGGAAGAAGTGAGGGAGGACGCGGCACGGTTGGCGGCGGCCGCAGTGGGCGACGTTTCGAGGTGTCGGCCGCAACAAGGAAGAGAGCGGCGCGGCGGGAGGAGTGCGTGGAGCGAGGAGAGGAGGTCCTGGCCTGTCCGGGCCGCAGGTCGACCTGGCTGGTCGGTTGACTGGCTGGTTTGCTGCTGCTCGACGTGCGTGATGAGTGGTGGAGAGCAGGGGTGCCACCGGTGCATCAACGGTTAAGCTTGGGCGATCTCTCAGATAGACAAAGTGACAGGCCGACAACCAGCAGCTTGGCCCAGTAAGAGAGCGATTCGACAAGCCGGCAACAAGTATTGCGTATTAAGGTACAACCATGCATACGACACGGATCCAGCTGTCCCTTCAATGCTCTCGGGGGTGCCTGGCTGGATGGTATGGTGCGTGGGCGTGCCTGGGATAGGGCTGGCGCTGTTTGTCTCGGCTTCTCTGCCGTAGGTACTCCTCTGTCTGTAGATACTCTTGCGACTTCAAGGTGCGCAAAGAACGACAGAAAGGTGCACGGGGGTGTGAGATGGCAAACTGGGGAAGAAGAGGGCTGAGAGATGGGTACGGTGAGTAGGGATGGGGTGCCAGGAGACGGTAGTGACGTGGATGGATGGACGGGGCGCCAGATGGAATAGTTGCTGGTGAGAGATGAGACGCAACGAGAAATATAGATTGCCGATAATGGTTTGCGCTCTGTGTAATAGAACCGCGTCCGATGGATGGCCCGGCACGCGAACCCAGTGAGACACGACTAGAACAGGCAGTCGAGAACGGACAGTTTCTGGGTTGGGCGGGTTGATGCTTGATTCAGTGCCAATGCCGAGCTTGATCAGGCCGGGCAGTCAACGTGCCAAGGGGGGAAAGTACCCTCGACGGGATGCAAGAAAAAGTGACGAGGGAATCAAAGGCAGATGCGTCGTCTTGGTGCAGGTGACGGTGCGCGTGGAGCAGCAAGCGGAGAATAGGTAAGGTAAGGTAAAGTAGAATGGCGGACAACCGTGGAGGAGGTGCGGTGAGCAATGGCTTCGGTGGCGGCGTCGGTGAGGTGCGGTGTGGTCGCGGGCCGGACGTCCCTGATTGCCCTGCTGCAGAAACGACCTAAGCGTCCACGTATTGGATATGTGAGACAAGGCAGCGCGTGTGTGATGGGTGTGTGGTTGATTGATTGACTGCGCGCGCAAGAGGCAGACCGGTAGCAGAGAAGAGGTGTGTGTGGTAAGGTATGTGTGTGTGTGTCCATCAGGCATTCGCGGCAGGAAAAGAACGCAGAAACGAAATTTTTTTTGGCTTTGGTTTTCTTCCCCCCCTGTGAGTCGTCTGGGAAGGGGCCACAGGTCTGAGAGTGTGGACACTTGGCCGGCTGGGGCAGGATTCGAAGTGGGGCTGCGTCCGAGGCTAAACAAGGGGAGGCACCGGCAGTGGAGGCTAACCTGGGCAGCCGAGGCGTCGCTGACTGGTCTGAACACGTCCGCACCCAACCAGGGGGGTGCCTGCAGCCATCCAGGGTCAGGTACGCAGTATACCTGTCACCACGCAGAGAGCGGTCTTGGAGAGCACTTTATTAAACACTATTCTCACAGGTGAATGATCATTTGTACGTATACAATAAGCATTGATCCATGGTTCTTCTGGTCGAGTACCAAGACCTTCATCAGCAGAAGTCGACTGGACCTGCCCGTGTTTCTCCAGCTACTAACTCTTAAGCCGCATATGTCGTACCGTATGTCGAGTTCCCGAAGACAACATCAACGAAATGCTGGGCTATAATCTCGTCTGTAACAAACCACCCACGTCAGCCGAGAGACGAGAACCAAGACCAATATGAACAAATGCTTACCTGCGCGCTCCGAAGGGTGCAGCTCGTCGTACCACAAGAACCCCGCCATTGGTTCCGAAGAGTCGACGCACTCGCGCGTAACCGGATCGCAGACCCTGTATGTGCCCGTCACGTTCGCCGGCGGAGGCAGGTACTTGGATGGTTCCGCGTGGATGTCTCGCAGCAGACTGTGGACGTCGAAGATGGAAAAGCTCGCTCCGGGCCACCTCTTCTTGACGAGCAGGTGAAATGGCGCCCCGTAGTCAAACATGGTGTTGACGTTCGTGGTGTACTCGAGCATTTTGTACTGGTATTCCGTCGTGTTGTAAAGCGTCTTGTTCGGCCAGAACTGGCTGTCTCCAAAGCCTCCACCTTCGACTGCTGCGTACAAAGGAGACTCCTCCAGAGGTGCCAGGTTCAGGAGGACGAAGTGACGGCCTCCCGTCTCGTAAATGTTGTCAAACACCTCCCAGATGCAGTCCACATACGTGGAAATGGTCGTTCCAGGAGCCTGCGAGTCTGTCAGGAAGGCACCATAGCCCAGGTCGTTCGTTCCGATCCACAACGCGTAGACCGTGTTGTTCGCCTGTCTGTTGGGGTACAGAGATTCGAATGCGATGTCAGCCTTGTAAGCCGGTATCTCGTAGTCCATCACTGAGGGGAACGGCTGGTTGATGGTAGCGAATTCTCGTGAGATGATCTCGTTAGAACAGGTAGCTCCAGCCACGGCATAGTTGTTGTAGTTCGCGTTTGTGGCCTTGGCGACGAAACGACCCCAAGCATATCCGCCGCTCGCTGTCGAGTTGGATTCCCCAAGTCGAAGTCCCGGGGGCGGAGCGCTGCCGTTGTTCCTAGCGAAGTAGCTTAGGCGCATCTCGTCAGTGTAGCTGTCGCCAAATGTTACCAAGTTCTCCAGCTTCTTCAGTCCGCACTGCGAGGCCGCGGCCGCCGCTGCCGCAGAGACGAGAGCTGCGATTGAGAGAAACTGCATGGTCTCAGTCGATTGGATGGTACCAAACACGAGGCGACTTGAAGGGCCGCTGTGATTACCACGGAATGGTGGAAAGCTCGGAGAATGAGGCAACGGCTACATGTCCACGTTCGCAGATGGGCACCGTCTTCATATACGATTCCCGACAATTCTGTTCGACTGCGTCATGGCAATCAACTGGGCCGTTAGTCCGGCAGAACGGAAATGGGGTGCAGACCGATGGAGAGACGGGCAGAGAAGCGCCGCCTATGAGGTGGGTTAGATTATGTCTGGGACCCTGCAATCCACGCCTGTCTCTGCATGCTAGGATCCAACGACGAACGATAGCTGCAGCTTTTTGTCAAAAAGATGATGGCTCCTGCAAGTTCCCCAGATCTGACCAGGGTCATAATGGGAATAAGTGAGGGGTAATTGGAGTCTTGGATGCGCTCGCAAGCAATCTGCCCGAGAGCTCCATGGACGTCACATCAAGAAGCACTAGCTTGTCATGGATGGGGAGGTCGGCAGAGGCTTCGATTCGCGCCGGTGAGAGTGGAGGGGAAAATATGACTGGGACGTCGGAATGGCGAGGACCAACAGACTGCTCAACCGACTTGGCGTGGTTGGTCCGCTGTTGTCGAGAAGCTTGTCCAGACCGTTGTCCACGACCTGCAGTCGGTTGATGAGAAAGATGGCTAATCAGCCTAAATTCGCCATGATCCGCAGCCCTAGGCCAGCGGGGAGAGCCGGCCTTTAAGCAGGCCGTCAGCCGTCTCAAACTTGAAGCTGGATATCGCAAAATTTGTTGCGCTAGAACAATGGAGGCCTTCCCAGAAGATATGTTCAACAGGTGGGAGGCGTAGACGTAATAACAGGCGAGATTCAAATCGGAGGAAGAACGCATTGCAGGCAGTCAACATCGGCTCCAAACGTGACCCCGCAGCTTCTCTTTGGCCAAGGTCAAAGTAAGATCGAATTTGTGGTTGAGCTAAAAGGACATAAGTAGTGCAAGGCTTTTTACACGCTTTACATTTCACCGGCTTCCGAAGATTGCAAGCTGATGTTATTCTCAATGTGCGTGAAGTGGCTTAATTAATCTAGCTACGAGCGCCGGGCGCGCTTGGCTGTAAAGTGGTGTGGCCGATCCCTTACGTAAAGACGGGATTCGGGCCGGGATTCGGGCCCCGTTTTGCACAATGCAACTATAATCCAATTGATTAAAGTCTCTCTTAGTAATCAAGTCCATCCCATCTCGGCTTCGGCTTGGGATAAGGTAAGGTCGGTCACGTCCAGTATGGCGGAATCGGCTTCGGCTTCTTCTTTCCGCGGTGACAAACCGTTGACCCCCCCAGCCCACTTCAGAACGAATTCTCGATTGGGCAATCGTCTCTCCCAATGAACGTTGCTCTAAAAGCCTGGTGCGGGGCGGCGACATCGGATGCAATCATCGTGATTGGTCAATCCATGACCGCGGGGCAGACAGCGTCGCCCAAGTGCCGTGCCGATGCTCGGGAGAGGATCCAGTTCTTGAATTTGTGATCCGTTGACTCAGCTAGGGTCTCGATACAACTTCGAGGCTGGGAATCTCAGTTTGGGCTTTGGATATAAGACAGCCGAATACATCGTGATAGCAGTTGAGCAGATCAGCAATCTCAACTCGTATCTTCACCATGTCGCCCTTCAACTTGGAAAAATGCGCCCGCCCAAACATTTTGGCTCTCGAGCCTTATCGATGCGCCAGAGAGTAAGTCTTGCTCTCCAAACTCACCTACACTTGCATGAGATTTGACCAGAAAACTGACACCCCTGACAGCGACTACAAGGATGACGGAACGAACGTCCTTCTCGACGCCAATGAGAATGCCTATGGCCCGTCGCTAGAGTCAAACTTTGAAGCGGGAAATCTGGGCATCGACTTCCTGGGCCTGAACAGGTATCCTGACCCTCACCAGCCCGAACTGAAGCAGCTGCTCTGCAACCTACGCAACACCCACACCCACACAACCAAGAACCTCGGACCTGAGAATGTCTTCGTTGGCGTGGGCAGTGACGAGGCCATCGACGCTTTGCTGAGATGCTTCTGCGCCCCCGGCAAGGACCGTATCCTTACCTGCCCGCCTACCTACGGAATGTACTCCGTCTCGGCCCAGATCAACGACGTGAGCATCGTCAAGGTGCCCCTGAAGCCTGCTCCCGAGTTTGCCATGGACACGGACGCCATCCTCGACACCCTCAGCAAGGAGGACAACATCAAGCTGGTCTATCTCTGCACACCGGGCAACCCCACCGGCTCCGTGTTGTCCAAGGATGATATCAGGAGGGTGATGGAGCATCCGACGTGGAACGGCGTCGTCGTGCTTGACGAGGCATACATCGACTTCGCGCCTGAAGGCAGCTCCCTCGCCGAGTGGGTACTCGAGTGGCCCAACCTCGTTGTCATGCAGACCCTTTCCAAGGCCTTCGGCATGGCTGGCATCCGTCTCGGCGCCGCCTTCACGTCACCGCCGATTGCCCGCCTCCTGAACGCGATGAAGGCGCCGTACAACATCTCCAGCCCCACGAGCGCCCTCGCATGCTACGCCGTCTCCGAGAAGGGTCTGGCAGTCATGCGCGACAACCGGACCAAAATCCTGACCCAGCGAGACCG
Organism: Colletotrichum sp. SAR 10_99; assembly: GCA_028654355.1. Taxonomy (NCBI): domain Eukaryota; kingdom Fungi; phylum Ascomycota; class Sordariomycetes; order Glomerellales; family Glomerellaceae; genus Colletotrichum; species Colletotrichum sp. SAR 10_99. The sequence goes on from JAQIUT010000283.1 coordinate 9,883, forward strand.
CATCATCGCTGAGCTTCCCAAGATACCGGGTGTCGGAAGGCTGAGGGGCGGTACAGAGAGTAACTTTATGCTCTATGAGATGCTCAACGCCGAGGGTAAGCCGGACAACGTCACGGCGCTGGCGGTATACGAGCGCTTGGCCGAGAACAAGGGCGTCGTCGTCCGGTTCCGCGGCAAAGAGCACGGATGCTTGGGTTGTCTACGCATCACGGTCGGCACAGAGGATGAGGTCACGAGGTTCCTGTCTTCCATCGAGAAGACGCTGGCCGAGGTTCGTGGCGCTGGACGTCAGACGGACGAGGAGAGGAAAGAAGTGGCGGCGAACGGGGTAGTTGCTTAAGCGACTTTTGGACGAAGATGCATATATAGATAGATGATAGACAATCCAGTAAATCACGAAGCCTGCAGCCATGGAATATTGAACCACGACGAAGCATCTGCGAAACGTATCTTTCATGTGCCTGTTCGCGCATCCACGTGAAGCCCAAACCTTTGCTGACAACATAGACAACGACAAGGATGGCAGAGACAACAGCAGAAACGACAAGGAAGTCAACGACCAGAGCGAAGGGGCGAAACTGTTCAGGCTCAACGCAGGTTGACAACAGCCAAGAGAGCATCCAATCAACGGCTCTTCATCTTCATCTCCATCTCGCTAGACAAGCTAACAAAGACTATGAAAAAGAGACATCCAACCTGGAGGCAATGTAATACCAGGTCAAACCCAAAGTTCCAAAAATTGCGCGGCCCTCACAGGCCATGATTTTAGTTTACTTTGTTTTGGTTTGTTTGGCTGAGTATGTTTTGGCTTGGTCTGATTTGTTTTTGGTTGGTTTGGTTTTACTTGGGGGATTCTCTTCATTAGTTTTTCTTTCTTTTTTTTCTCCCGTTTCATGAGCATCAAGGGAACCAGCCAGTCAACTTTAGTGAACCAAGTCAGCCAGGTGCTCGGGATCCAGTAGGGCGGTAGCGGACCATACATGTCGTCGCGCGAACGAACCAGCAGGGTGTCTCGGAATACAAGGCCAGGAAGTCAGTCGCGGGTTTCCGTTGCAAGTTTATAATAGACATGTATCGATTCACAGGAGCAGCGAGACGGCGCCAGTGGGCCACCCGAAATCGCACCTCCGTACCTAACAGCGGACAGAATTTGGACCCAAAGCGGGCGGCCGGTGGGATCGAGCCCGTGTTGGAAGAAGTCGGAGATACTGCGCCGGCATTGGTTCGTCGCCGTCCTCGAAAGCGGTCCCCTTTTTTATGATATTTGGTCGCCTTATGGCTACCCTACCGCAGTTTTGTGCCAGACCCAGAGTATTAACTCGGATTGAGGTTGCATAGGTGCAAAGCCTCTCCCAATTAGAGGCGGCTAAAATTGGTGCGCCGCTGTTTCAAATGTCGAGTCCAAAGTAACGGTAACCCGAGCTAGTGGCTCTCAAGTAGATCACCGCTAAACAAGCATCCAATCAGTGGGCCAGAGTCACTCACTGGCACCTGGACAAGCTTGTCGGTCGAGCCGATCTCCCATGAGCTCCCATGGGAGTGCTGGACAGTCAGGGGGCCTGCACCAGTCGTTTCTCTCCAGCGCATGCATGGATTCTCCATTCAGCGCCGAGTTCATCGCAACTGCTGACTCTCCGTCTCCTTTCGGCGGCTCCAGGCTGGAGCTCTGCCGCCGCCGTGCCTCTTTCAGCCATCAAACGTGCGTGTGCCTGACTAGCGCTCCTCTTCCGCTGGTCAGCAACGAATGTTTTTCAAACGTGGTGGCCCTGTTCTCGCCAGCTTGCTTCCCTGCTCAATACGTGCGTGTGGAAGGGAAAGAGCAAACTCGACCAAGCAAGGGCAATGTGAGGTGTGCCTGGGTCTCAAAGGAATCAAAGGAAGTGGAAGGAAAGCGTCGACATGGGACCGTGGGTTGGCGACTCTGGTAGAGAGAAGGGACGGAGGGACTCGACAACAATGGAAGCCCCTGCATCTTTCCTTGTCTTCTGCAATGCCAATGCGGGGAGCGTAAGTGCGTTGCTTCCCCCACAACCCTCCAAGCCCCTGAGGTGGTCCGGCTCTTGACGTTTTCGCCTTAAGACGGCCGGGCCGCCGGTTCATGAGCGCCTTCCCGCCCCTCATCCCTGGTTCCTGCTCCTTACCACGCTCTTTCCGCGACTTTCTGTGTTCCTGACGTGCCCGTGTGTGTTCATCGGTGCTGGAAACTACATACCTTCCCAGCTTCGTTGTGGATCTGCCATCGCCATTACCTCCGGTAACTGGTTGCCCGCTTATACGCACCACAGGACAGTCGTTCATTCCTTGCGCAACAGCAGCTTCGTTGATCTGACGCTGCTTCCTACCTTCTCTTGCTCGCTTCAGTGTCTTCCCCTGCCTTCCAAACCCGAGAGAGGCAGCTAACACTCTCGTTTGTGGAAGTCACCATTCTCCTTCTTTCCGTTGCCATAAGCGCTCCCCTCAAGGCCTCGGGGTATATCTACCCAACCTCACCTCCAGACATTCATCTTCCTCCAACATCTCCCATCCAACATCCATCCGACTGGCACACGCTCTCTTTTGCTTTACGATAGCTTGGCTTTCCATCTTTACCCATCTCCAAGCGTCGTCCGCTCTCTTCAAATCATCGAGACTGGCTTGCCCCGTCTACGACATCCTCACGTCAACGGCCAGGTCCCCGGCTTGACATCAGGACGGCATCTATTCTGGAACCGACTTTAATCTGTTGATCTTCCAAGTCTCTCCACCACAAGTCGGCGGCATGGTCTTCTTCAAGTCAGCCCTCGTTGCGTCTGCAGCAGCTAGTGCTTTGGCGGTGCCTTACACGCAGCCCAACACACTCGACCTCAACAACACAAGTCAGCGATACCCGCTTACCACCACCCTTCAAACAACGTTGCTGACCGGCCTCCCAGATTCCATCAAGGCCGTTGCCGGCAGCCTTGCTCATGGCGCAATGTCCTACTACAATGGCAACGTCTCATCAGACGCCAAGGTACGTCGACATCCAGCACCTGTCCTCTGCCCCGAGGTCCTCACTGACACATGTATTTCCAGATGGTCGGTGACCTGCCAGAACCCTATTACTGGTGGCAGGCCGGTGCCCTCTGGGGAGCCATGCTGGACTACTACCACTACACTGGTGACCCAAGCTACAACGAAGTTATCGCCCAGGCCCTCACTGCCAAGGTCAACACGGGACCCAACTTCGACTTCATGCCCCCAGAACACGCTTCGGAGGAGGGCAATGATGATCTGGGCTTCTGGGGCTTTGCTGTCATGGCCGCTGCTGAACGCAACTTCACTCAGCCAAATCCAGACGCCCCGTCCTGGCTGCAGATGGGCATCAACATCTTTGACTCTTTGGCATCTCGCTGGAACACAACTCACTGTGGCGGCGGTCTGTTGTGGCAGATTTACGAGAGCAACCCCAACGGCCTGAACTACAAGAACTCAGTCAGCAACGGCGGCTTCTTCCAGCTCGCTGCACGACTGGGTCGCGCCACTGGCGAACAGAAGTATTTTGACTGGGCCAACAAGGTCTGGGACTGGTCAGAGAAGGTCGGCTTCATCGACGCTGACCTGAAGGTCTATGATGGCGCCGACTCTCGCGACGAATGCACCAAGGTCAACCCTCTCTCCTTCACGTACTCCACGGGCATCTACCTGTATGGTGCGGCCGTCATGGCCAACGCCACTGGACAATCTGTCTGGCACGATCGCGCGGTCAAGATGTTGGACACCTCCAAGCATTTCTTTGGCCCCTTTGAGAACAGCACCAACATCATGTACGAACCTGCGTGCGAGACTGTCGGCACATGCAACACGGATATGAAGACATTCAAGGGATATCTCTCCCGCTTCATGTACAAGTCGGCCCAAGACTTGCCTGAGCTCAAGCCCGAGGTTCTCAAACTGATGACCCCCACGACCCAGGCTGCTGCCAATGCCTGCACCGCAAATGAGAATGGCGTCGTCTGTGGCCAAAAGTGGTACGTTGGCGGCAATGATCAGTCCGTAGGTCTCGGACAGATGATGAGCGCTCTCGAAGCTGTACAGGGCTACGCCGGCGATTCCGCCAACGACATTGATTCCAACCGAATCGCGCAGGCTATCTTAACCTAGTTGGTTTTGAACGACAAACTGCATGCTTCTGCCAAGGGGTCACTGGGCGCCAATGGCAACTTCGACCTTTTGGCGGAGAACATTACATCGGGCAAACTCAACATCGATACTCGTGGAAGCCAACCCGGGGCAAACGGTTTGAAGACCACCATTGATTACGAGGTCAAGCACCAGATCAGGCTCAAGGGCGACGGCTGTTTCAAGGCAGGCTTTAAAGGCCAAGCGAGTATCGGCAAGCCAGGCAGGGAATGGGAAGCCGATGGCTTCGAGGAATGCAAACCCAAGAAAGTCGATAGCGGCAAGAAATGCAATGACGGGCATCGTCTGGGCCTCGGCGCTTGGAACGTTGCTGCGATTGTTGCTGGATCGCAAGTTCTCTTCTGGGGCATTCTCTGATCTGATGCCAGGAATTGGTGCAACTTTTCTGATGGTTTGAATGGCCTGGGCGTTTGGCTGGATGAACAGGAAAGAGGAGCACGGAGTATTGTTTAATAGTTATCATTACTGGAATCACCTAATGATCATGAATCTTTTTTTCACGGCTCTGAACTCGTCTGCTCGATTGGTTGCCTTTCGTGCGTGTTTCCATGACATCACTAACTCCTTTTGCAAATAATTCTATTTGGAGACGTCCAGTCTCTTCCACATTGTTGTTCATGACGACGTGGATTGTTGAATTGTGTCTCCATGCCCAACGCCACGGCGTGTTTCGAGGTGTGACGAGCACCTTACAAAGCGAGATGGTATGTAGTATTCAGTGCCATGCTCGTGTGAGCCGTGGCGACCTGCCGTAGTAGGAGTCGCCGGGTGGATGATGCTGAGCACGCTTCGGCAGGCAGCACGACATCGGCACAGCATGCCCAGGCAGGCGGTGGTATCGCATGATTTCGAGGTGACATGACACTTGGGTACCGAAGTGCTGCAGTCGAGTAACGAGTCCAGATGTATCAGTGGCGTTTTTGTTTCTGTATCTTTTGCTCCTCTCTCTCTCCCTCGCGCGCGCCCCTTTCCTTGCAGTCCTCGCCATGCTAGTGAAGCTTTCGAAAGGGGCCTTTTGTCTTTCGCTCACATGTACAGTCACGCAGTGCCAAGTCTATGGAACATGGGTGACGGTTGTAAATTGTTGTTGTTGTTGTTGTTGTAGAATAATCCAACGCCTCGGCGTTCTTCTCAACCCCTAGACCTACATCCCCCCGCAGTCTCAGTCAGGGTGATGGTATGTAGCTTTCGTGTTTTTGCCATAAGAACTGTACCCGTGGAAACAAAAGCAACTTGATAAAACGCCGATATGGGGGTATCACTCCAATTGGGAGCACATTGCGTGAACAGCAGACCCGAATCGCCAACAAAATCAAGTAATAATAGGTTGCCCAGTGGGTGCCAACCTCTCCAGCACTCCATCAATATTTCGTGCCGAGGGCGAGAGGGAGCGACCCTCTCGCCCATCATCACCCCGACGCACGTTCCTCTTTGCTCTGTCTACGTGTGGGATCGTGCCGACCCATTGCCGTATTCTAGAGGAATGCTGCCTCTGCACTAGTGCATGTCTGCATGAATATCTTTATGGTGTATGTACACCGTTTCCGGAAAATAGTTTTCGCATGCTACTATGCTATTACGCTAGCAACCAGCATGGTGCATATTGATGCGGTGATTACCCAGCGGGTCTCGAGACGCGACGCGGCGCTGGGGCTTGTCTCGACGGGCATTGAGGAGGAGATGGCGCCGGTGTAGAGGAAGTCGTCGTAATTTGAGCCGTCGGTGGGCGCGGCCGTCGGCATAGCTTCAGTCTTGCCGGGCTTGTCGGCGAGAGTCAGGACACCCCATTGGACCTCGGAGCCGGTGAGGGACGAGGTCCAGGACACCTCAGTCGGTCCCGTCAGTTTGCCATTCGAGTAGCCGCTCTTCAAGCTCGAGTAGCCAGAGCACGTCGCTGCCGTTGTTCCGCCTAATGTGCAACCGAGGTCCGCGATCCTATTCATGCGTATCAGCCTCTGTCGGATCTAACCTCGAACTCGAGAGAACGGGTCCCAAACGTACAGTGTTGATGTCTTGGTGCCGTGGAAGTCGAGCGTCTGCTGGCCTTCAACGAAGATGAAGGGGAATTCGAGGGCAAGGTCGCAATTTGGGGGCGTTTGCGGCGCGCAGAAGATGGTATATGTCGTTTCCTTGGAATTCTGCAGCAGAATCATAGTCAGTTTACCGGAGAGCGCATATCACAAAGGGGAGAGGAGCCATAGCTCCTCTAGATTTCTTTTCGTACACTTGACAATACGCTGCCCCGCACCAGTGACCAGCTTTTAGCATCGTAGTGCGGTAGGTAGATCGGGACGGTAGTGATATCCTCGGCGAGGACGGTATTGGAGGAGACCAGACATAATGACAATAACGCGAGTAACGGCTGGGGGTATTTCATTGTGACGAGACGTGACGGGGCACACAAAGCACGTGGGCCAGCGGCGGAGGTATTCGACAGCACCGGGGAAGAGGGCGAAAGGTGCAGCAGTGGCGATTGACGTCAAAATGCTGAACTCATGGACGGGAGGCGGCTCATCGGAGGCGGGCTACCTAGACAAGGCAGTTCCCGCAAGCCAGCCGGACGGGTAGGAGAGCTGGGTCGGACTTGGATCGTTTCGCGGAGGTCCCGATGCGGGTGCGTATCTGTATCGCGAAATGCGCAATGGACCGTTAGTCGTTCCTGGGGGCCAGGTACGGCGGCGTGGGCTTGGTGCAGGGCGACGTCGGCGAGGGGTGTCGAGAGCAGCAATGGCAAGGGGAGGAAAAAGACGAGGGAGCTTTGGAGTTGTTCAAGGTCTGGTCATATGCTGGACTTGAAATGCGACAGCAGACGAAGATGGGGGACCTGATCAAGTGAGCGAAGGAGGAAAAGGGCTCTGCCAATGCGCCGTCCTTGCCGGCCAAGGCTGGGCGAGAGAAGGTGAGCAATTGGCATTCTTTGTAGCAAAATGGAGGCCAAGAAACGAATACCAGACATGCCCTTGCAACTCAGCAAGAGGAGCGCAGAGTGGCAGAGGAGGCAGCGCAGCGCAGCACAGCATAGCACAGCACGGCAGCGTCAATGCCCAAGACCCAAAGGTGCCTCCACTGCGCTGGGCACCTCAGTCCGCTCCAGGTGGGCGTCCGCCGCGGTTGGCGGTCCCATGGCGGATGCTAGATGCTAGAGGCCTACCGAGTACCGACTGCGTAGGTAGGGGAGGGAGGAGCATGGCAGAAACAAACGATGAGAGGTGGAAGGGGGAAAAGAGCCAAGAAATGCCAAGACCGTGAAATTCGCAGAAAAATATGATGAACTGGGTGGGCACGGGCACATGAACTGGAGCTCTGAAGACTGGAGCTAAAACAACGGCTGGCCAACAGCATCGCGCCGGGCCAGGGCAGGGCCACCCCGTCCGTCCCATTCCAGCGTAACAACCTTATGCCCGCCGCCCCGCCACGCTGAAGGGAATGCCCTGAGGGCTGAGGCCAGTCGAGGTCAACCAGCTCCTTCCCTCCTGAGTCCTCCCAGAGGAACCTAGGTAACCTTTCGGAAACTTCCTGCCCGCTGCCTGCCCACTTTCCCGGTCCAGTGGTCCCCGCCACCGCCACCACCACCACCCAGTGTGAGCCCGTGTCCGTCCTTCTTTCCCGCTGATTGAACATGAGCACGATGCGGAAGCTGCGAGGCCAGTGAGACCTGCGAGGAGCTCGACAGGCCAAGCTTGTGCCGAGCTGGGTGCGGTGAGAGGACCGTCAACGAGGGATAAGGTGCTCGCTCGGGCTTGGTAGAGGGATCAGACGAAGATCTACCCTTGGCGCCCTTTGGACGACGCGGAAGCTACGACCAGTCGCTGGCTAGGTTGATTGCACTGCAAAGTCGTGACAGCGCAATGCCAAGTCGGTTCACCACGATGATCCAATGTCATGAATCGGGCGGTTCGCTGCGTCGCCCAGGCGTCGGAATGAGAGAAAGCCTATGTCCAAGACATTGTGGCATTCAGTTTGCTGGACGCCGAGATTCTATCATGTCTTACCTACCTGCAGTGATGCAGTCAGTGCCTGTCCAACAAACTTCTCAACCCCAAGTCCTCGGCCCCTGAGCTGATCGCGTAACGGGTAACGGGTGACTCCACTCTTGCCGAGAACAGAAGAAGAAGGACAAGCATGTCAGAGATGGCCGACGACGATATCTACACTACAACCGCACGATTATGGCGACGATAGCGAGGACAGCAAAACCCGCGAAAGAAATCCAGTTCCACGCCGTCAAAACAGTGGTCCCCAAGAGGAAAACATAGTCATCGCCAAGACTTGTCAGAACGCCCAGAAAGCATGTCGGCTGAGTCTGTCTCGTCATCTCGTGTTCCTGCACCCCTTTTCGTTCCCAGCTTAGCCCCCAGAAAGACCAAGACACGCTTACGAAATGCCTTACCCACGCTCTTCTCTCAACCTCTTCCGGAAGCACGAATGAGATTCGTCTGGCCTCTTGGAACATCGCTTCAACGATCAACATACCCACATTTCGGCACCGTTGGCCGACCGGAAGACGTCAAAACAAACTCATTCCCGCCCTAGAGAAGGGTTTGCCCATATGCTTCTCTGCTAACCTGCTTCAACCGCCCACCGTCCTCGCACCACATCCTGAATGATCCAGCTGCTCACGCCCAGCCAAACACGGCCCTCCAGCAATTTCTGACCACGCGAAATGCCACACAGTTGTTCGAGCGGTTCGTTTGCCTCCACAAACGGTTCTGTCGACCGGCGCACCCAATCGGAGAATTGCCTTGCTGATGGGAGCCTAAATATCGTGGATGTTCTCCTGCCTTTTTCTTCTTTTGCTTTGACGCTCGCAGGATACGAGCGGCTAGCCGACATAGGGCACTCGTGTGTGTATTGTAAACCTGTTGCGGCACAGTCCTCGTAAAGTAAAGGAACTTCTGTAATGGGGTTGACTATACATACAGAATGCCATGAAGCCTGCAATTGCATCGCCATGTCGCACGAATAGTTGCTTGTCGTTGTATCTTGCGTCACAATATCTAGAAACAAAATGAAGAATTCCGCGCCCGTCCTCGTCGCCTTCATCGGCATGGCTGCCGCGCAGACCACCACCAAAATTGACGTCGTTGTGCCGTACATGGGCAACTCATCCTTCCACGCCTCGGTCCAGGATGCCAAGCCTGCCGCCACCACGTACATCCTGGGCTGCGAAGCAGACATCGCCAAAGGCGGCTGCGTCGCGGACGAGGACCCCGTGATGAACGGCACCTGGGACGGCCTCACCATCATCAATGGCCCCAAGGCCGTCGCGCTGCACCACACTTACAGTGACAAGGACCTGTGAGCTCTCTCCACGAATAGGGTGGCGTCGAATATATGTGTGAAAGGTGACCTAACATGTTCCATCGTCCAGGTCCATCGGATTCGAAGGCTCCATCGAAGGGTCGACGATGCGCGTTGTGGAAACCCAAACGCAGAGCGGCTCTACCGTGCGCATGGGAGTGTGGAATGTCGACACAGAGAATTTCACCGTCGCCCTCACGGTGACTGCTGGCATGGACAAGCTGGCGGCGCAGGCGACGGCGGAGACAGGGGCTTCGGCGACGGGATCCGGAGCAGCGCAGACTGGCGGGCCGGCGACGGGATCGGCGAGTCCCACTTCCACGCCCAACGCGGCCGTGGCTCGGCTCGGCAAGGCGGACTTCTGGGTGGGCGTTGCTGGCATTGGAGCCGTTGGGGCCTTGGCGTTGTAGGGCTTGGTACAGAGTGTGTATGTTGCGTGTGTGTCGAACACTGCTGAGTGGCCTTGAGTCAAAGTCGTTGTTGCTCTGGACGCAGGTGATGTGTGTGTCGAGCTAGACAATGTGCCGACAAGGGAAAGACTTGTTTGTTCCTTGACAAACCACTGTCAGTCAAAGAATCTGTGAGTCCTTCGTCGGAAGCGAGTTGAACAATCGGCCTGATCAGTAACATAAAGGTCGCCTCCGTAGACGCGGGAGGACCAGGATAAATACAAGTTGGATAAATTACTTCCAGTCCGAACTTTAGACTTGCGATATCAGATCCATACATATTCTATCACTTCCTTTTTACTCATCACCCCCACGAACGCAAATCCCCCAGACCTCAATCAACAAGATGGAGACCATCTCGGCAGTTGCCATTAGCCTCAGCGTTGCTGCCTTCTTCCTTGTGTGCTTGGTTTTCGTAATGTGGCGTTGCGTCATGTCCCCAAAGGCTCAAAAGACATATTTCCATCGAAACCGAGGACTTCCTGAGGAAACCATGCCCGGCGTCTAAGGAAGGCGTGGGTATCTCCAGGTGGGATAGTTGAGATGATACTATGCAAATAGTGATGGGAAATTGGTTCATCATAGGCATACAGAGCGGAGAAGACACTCTTCATAGGGGCAGTGGAAAAAATGCAAAGCCTTGTCCGTCCTAATTAGAAACGAGTGGCCGTTCCCGCAAAATTAAGGCCTTGTACAGCGATGTGTTCTAGTAACAGTGTGAATCCTCCAAGCCACCATGCCGCAACTCCGAGTTTGCCATGCCAAAAAGACGACTCCAACAGAAAATCATCACCTAGCAAAGTGGTATATATCCGACTGCGGAAACAAAGAAAACGAGAAAATCACATGAGAGGCCGGTCCTCACGACCGTCCAACCAGCTAGAGCAGTTGACGCAACGTTGGGCCTGGAACAAAATCAGTATTGCAGTCGGCGACTTTGAGCTAATTCGGCACATACTTTGATGCTGATACGCTTGCGGCAGTACTTGCACTTGACCGTAGGTCTGATGATCGGGTCTCGAGAAAAGAGTTGAAAGATGTGCGCCAGGCCATAGAGAGCGAAGCCGATGCAGAAGAACGAGACCAGTTGGTTGAGAAAAGAGCTTTCGAAAACAGTCAGTAGTCACGCACAAGAGAACAGCACTCCCAGTGAAGCAACGTACCCGTAAGCCATAACGACTGCACCATCGTCCTTGGCGCGCTCAAGAGTCGTGTACTTGTTCTCGTGGCTGTAGTTGGGACCACCCTTGAGAACGGCGAACTTCTCCTCAATATTGCGGTTCAGAGGGAAGATGATGGACATGGGCGGCATCAAGATGTTGTTCACGAAGTTGTTGACGAGTGCCGTGAACGAGGAGGCGATCCTTTGGGGGAAATGGTCAGTCGCGATTCCTACTCAAGATTCGATACAGTTCTCGAGTCGTGGTCTCCTGGAGACAGGGTCTGGTGCATGTGTCGATTGACACACGAGTGGAACTTACATCAAGCCCAAGGCGATGCCGAGAATGTCGCCCTGGGTGGCAAAGTCGAGGAAGCCCTCCCAAACCTTCCTCGCTTTCACCTGGCTTCGGTTGAGAAGCGGGATGAGCTGGTCGCCCTCCTCGTCACTGTCCTGGAGCTCCGGGTGGCTGTTGGCGGACGAGATGCGGTTGCTGAATGGGAGAGGCATCTTGAGGATTCTCCTGAGGGGGCGGTCCTTGAAAGGATGCAGCGGTTATCGCGAGGTCGGGAAGGCAAAGTTGGGCGCAAGACGGAACTCTGTTCGGCACGAGAGGCTTGAAGTTGACGCTCGAGTTGGACTTCAGATGTAGTTGGGACGGCGGGGAAAGTCTGAAGTTCAGCTAAGGTTGGGCTTAGGCTGAGGGGCAGCTGAGGTCGTGGCTGGGAAGGTGCTTTCCTGTTTAGGGAGGAATGACGTACCCCACATTCCGGACTACTGCGGTAGTAAGTGGGTCTTCGGAGCCGGAGCCGGGATTCGGTTGCTGCGGCAGACGCAGGACGACAAGGTCGTCAGAAAATAGAGACAGTCTGACCTTTAGATAAGCAGAAGTCAGGGGCAACAAGTTGTATAGATACAACGAGGATGAAGACGACAATATGTGCCAAAACGGTGCGGTCTATTACATGCACAGGCTAAAACGGCGACAGACGACGGTTTTGAGGCAAACATGCCATTCAAAGTAATCTATTCTTTTTGCTACATTTCGATGTTCTTTTTCGAAATTGTTCGTTCTAAGGAATCATTTGTCGCATCAATGGTATCTTCTGAAAAATGAAAAGGATCGTGATGTCGGGTTGGCCGTTGTAGACCGGCTATCAGGCCAAACCTGACAAGCAGGGTTCAAAAAATCGCTTTCGTGTCGAATTATCCAATCTGAAGAAAAAGAGGCCCACAGTGTTTCGGTTGACTATTCTTCAACAAGGTTCACTCTTAGAAGCTGCCCTTGCTGTGGCGCTTCTCAGTGTACCCTCTCTTGGTTGATCGTCTCGCCACACAGCACTGAGTAACCCAGTAGACGGCAGAGACGGCCATGACTGCAAAGGCGACCCAGGAGATAATCATGAACTTCTGGCCGGCTTCTGCCGATAGACCAACGTCTTCGCCTACGTCGTTGAGCTGCTCCGCGCCCTTCTTGGCACCGATAGTTGTGACCAAACTGCCGGCAAACAGCACGATTGCCGCAAGAATGGCGAAGGTGAAGTTAGGTATCGTCACACGCTTGGCGGGACCAAGGAAGAAAGCAGCAAAAGAGCCAAGAATGGCGAGACCCGAGAAAGCGATGCCTAGGACATAGAGAACGAAGATGGCGAGCAGAGCCTTATTGACTTTGTCCAAGGCATCCTCGATGGTATCAGGCCAATCGAGGTCAGCAAGGCTCAGACGCAGGGGGCCGACGGAAAGTTCTTGGTCCAGCATCTTGGTGAGGTTGACATTGGCTAGATGAGAGTCAGTGATGGAGCATAACGGAGCGGTACGATGTGGGACTCACGACCAGGCTTCGGCTGGGTGCAGGCAGAGACGTTGAGCCAAACGTTGGGAGCCGTGACGTTGGGCGCAAAGTCGCCCTGGCACACGTCCATCAGATGCAGGGAGTACCAGTGGGAGATTCCGAGCTCGTCGGCGAGACGATCCGCGATGTCGTTGCCGATGTCGTTGATAATGTCAGACGTCTTGTTGCGGACGATACCGACTAGCCTATCCCAGGTGCTTCCGTCGTCGCCGGATGAATCAGAGCTCACGTCCAGAACATTCTGACCGAGTCCGGATGTGTTGAGGCGGATCACGTCGTAATCCTCCATGAAGCCCTCCTTCTGGCCGGCGAAGAGGGCCAGGAAGGAGAGTACAAATGCCACTATGGATAGTACCAGCGGCACTATCGCGGTGAAATGCATGTTGCCGACGGAAGTGTTTGCTTCGTGTAAGACAAAAGAAAGGTGGTTGGATTGGGACGCTGTCGGTGGGCAGGTGGGAACACGGCCGGAATTGTGAGATACGGCCTGTCGTCGGGTTGTCTAGTACGTGGTGATTTGGAGCTGGAAAGTGACAGTAACAAAGTCAAGGACTCTTGACTTCAGGGCGGCCAAAGCTACTGTCCTTATGAGGGAGGGTGCGTCCTAAAGAGATGGGTGAACCACAGCAGGCCAGCCCATCTGAGACCCCATCAAGACCAATGATGCAACCAAAGAGACCCTAACTTCCTGAGTGGGCGTCAAAGAATGCTGTGCCGTGACGATGGAGACGGGGGTCAGGAACAAGGCCGTTTGTCTCCATCGGCGTCACTTGACTGGCCCGGGGAAAACTCAAGGGCCTGGGCGGCAGTTGGGCGGACCAAAAAGAGAAGAGGCGAACATCATTTACGCAGTAGAGTTGTTTGTACCCTGTGAGTGTTGCTTTGGTGGGTGGAACAACGCAGCAAGTCCTGTCGGGCCTGACGTGGCCAAGATTTTAGTCATGCGAGAAGGGTTGGTGTTGGCTTGTTGTTGTTGCGCAGGTAGGTTGGTCGGGTCGGTGGGCGAAGATCTCGAAGTTTGCGTCATCGGGGCCCATCTCTCGTGTCTCTCCAGCCATTCTTTCCAGGCTGGTGGCGCCAGTGTTGTCCGTGGCCACACGGGGACCCACATAAACCGGTCTAGCCCGTTCATCGGATGACGCCCGGGAAAACCTGTTTGGACGAGACAGGGATGTGGCGGCGTCAGGTTTTTGGGCTGTTCACAGCCACTGAGGACCCTGAAGGGACCTGCTTCTGAGGGTCTGAGGTTGCGTCTGGCGCTGTGGAGGCGGCCCCGGCGCGAATGGAGACATGTGGCAGGCTTCAGAAGCACGCCTACCCAGTCGAATACATAAGGTACCTTACCTACTCTGAGCAGGGAATTCGCTACACGGGTAAGTATCCTCTGCATTGGCATTGGCCTAGAATCTCCCCAATTAATACCTACCGTAGGTGATGAATGACCTTGCTTGGTTTCCAAAATGAGAAGAGGGCTCGACTTTCTTAGACTGATCTGTTTATCCCAAGAACAACAAACAAAAATAGAAACACCTGAAAAGCTTCTTTCTTTTCCGAGGGAGACTGTTACCTTGTTCTCACAACAATCCTGCCGTCGGTATTCGGACGCGGCGCTCGATTTCGTGAATTTCTCTACGGATAGACATACAGGATTCTCCATGTCAGCAGTTTGATTGCTTTGCTTAACCACCTTCCTTTACCGGATAGTGTCTCAGGGGAAGGCTCCCTTGGATTGCTTGCTGGCAACCCGGGGCATTAAAAGGGTCAATCCCTCAGCCCCGACTTACTCGACTTTCCTCGTTTTCGTCAACTTTCTCATTGAAGCCTTTTCGCCCACCATGGACAACTCGACTTCAACCATGTGCTCCCTAGCCGCCGACGATTCTTTCGGCCCAATCATCCAGGACTGCCGCGACGGCTTCGACTTCACTCTTACTTTTGAACAATGCCTCTTCACTATTCTCCCTGCCTCACTGCTGCTTCTCGTCGCCCCTCTTCGTCTCTTCCAACTCGGGAAGCTTCCTCGCGCTATCTCTGGAAACGTTCTTCGTCTATGCAAGATCGCCGCCATTGGTGTACTTGCCGTCTTGCAACTCACCCTGATCGCACTCTGGGCGACCCATCGCGACGAAGGGCGTTTGCGCACCGTGTCTATCGCGGCATCTTGCGTGTCTTTCGCCGCCAGTCTGGTGTTTGGTGGTCTCTCGTACATAGAACACTCGAAGAGCCTTAGGCCTTCGTCCATCTTGAATACATACATACTTGTCTCTCTGGTGCTGGACGGAGCGATCCTCCGCACCATATGGCTGTCGCACTTAAGCGCTGCCATCACCGCCGTCTTCACCGCCTCGTTTGCGTTGAAGACGGCCATCGTGATTCTCGAAGCCCAGGGGAAGACGAGGTATCTTGTCGATTCAGACGGTCGGTCGCTGAGCCCCGAGGAGACCAGTGGCATTTACAGCCGCGGTCTCTTCTGGTGGCTCACGCCGCTGCTGATGACTGGGTTCCGTCGTCTCCTGAAGCCGCTTGACTTGTTCACACTGGATGAGTCCATGTCGGCTGCGGTGCTGAGCGAGCGCTTCTGGTTGCAGTGGAACGAGTCGTCGCTGGCGTCGCATGGCACTACGAACGATTCACCTCGCCCGCACAGCTATCAGCTCGTCTGGGCTTGCATCAAGACGCTGAAGTGGCAGTTGTTGGCCGTCGTCCCTGTGAGGCTTTGTCTCCTGGGCTTCACCATATGCCAGCCTCTGGTCTTGAATCGTTTCCTTGACTTCCTGCAAGACCCTTCCGAGAATGTCAATCATGGCTATGGTCTTATTGGGGCATACGGCCTCGTTTACCTTGGCATCTCCATCACGTCAAGCTTCTACTGGCACAAAGCCTTTCGCTCCTTGACTATGCTCAGGGGCGTGTTGGTCGCCGCCGTCTACTCCAAGACGACGGAGCTCAGGAGTGCTTCCAGCGACGATTCCGCAGCCGTTACTCTTATGTCTACAGATGTAAGTCTCCCGACATCTTACCGTGTACCGCGAGTATTGACTTTCCCAAGGTTGACGCCATCATCCGCGCCTGGCGGGAGATACATGAGTTTTGGGCCAACATCATCCAGTTCGCCCTAGCAACCTGGATCCTCAGCAATCACATCGGCTACGCAGCCGCAGGCCCCATCATTGTGTCGGTTTTTGCTCTAATAGTTACTTTCTTATCCGCTCCTGCAACACAAAAGTATCAAGTTGCGTGGATAGAAAAGGTGCAAAAACGCATCGGTATGCATCCTTTCATCCTGTCATAGCTCACACCACTTACGGTAATTTAGGGATTACTTCGGCAATGATGGGACACGTCAAGAGCATCAAGATGTCCGGCCTTACCCAGAAGCTCTCTCAAACAATTGCGGATCTCAGAATTTCGGAAATGAAGGCCGCCACCCCGTTCCGCGTGATTGCTGCAATCACTTCGGCTGTGGCTCAGATTCCCCTCATGATTTCCCCCGTGGTTGCTTTCGCAATTCATATGGCCATCATCTCCAAGTCTGGAGAGACGCTCGATGCAACCAAGCTGTTTGCTGCCCTCTCTCTGGTCATTCTGTTGGCAAGCCCCCTGTTCTTCATGTTTGAGACGGTCCTGGACTTGAGCGCGGCTCTTGGGTGTTTCCACCGCATTGAGAACTACCTATGCCAGCCGCCACGAAACGATTACCGCTCATTTCTATCAAGCCCCTCTATCAAATCGTCTCACAATGGAGATGGTAGCTCTCATGGGGCGAACATCGAAGTGCGAGTTAAAGACGTATCGTTTCGGTGGAAACAAGAGTCTGCCCCTGTTGTTTATGGACTCAACTTCAGCGTCGGGGCCGGAGAGCTTGCCATGGTCGTGGGATCAGTGGCATCTGGCAAGACTACATTCTTGAAAGGTCTTCTCGGCGAGATTCCTTACGTTGATGGACTCGTTTCGTTGTCCAGCAGTAAGATCTCATGGTGCGAGCAAAGCCCGTGGCTAATCGTAAGTAAAGCCGTATCGCCCGTTGTCGGACAAAAGCTCACAGCAAATAGAATGAGACGATTCGAAAGAACATTACCTGCTTCTCAGAATTCGATGAAAGCCTCTACCGACAAGTCTTGATAGCTTGCGATCTTGAAAAGGATCTTGCCATGTTCCCGGAAGGCGATCATACGCTCATCGGTAGCAAAGGTCTTGCTTTGAGTGGAGGCCAGAAGCAACGTATCGTAAATCGTACCCGGCGATGATGCTCTGCTGTTACTGACGTCGGTCAGGCGCTTGCAAGGGCAGTCTACTCCAGGCCCCGGATCGCACTCTTCGACGATGTCTTCAGTGGTCTTGACAATCACACAGCCAAGACAGTATTCCGCAGACTTTTCAACCCGAAGGAAGGAATCCTGCGGGCTTGGGGAACTACAGTCGTTCTTGCAACACAATCAGGTGAGAGTTCGCCATCCAAGCATAAAGACATCCCAGCTTTGTACAAAAGACTGACAAGAGACATAGTCGGTTTTCTATCACAGGCAGACTTGATCATAGCACTTGGGGACGGGCAGGTGTTAGAGATAGGAACATTTGCAGAGTGCCTAGAGTCGGACGGTTACGTCAAAAGCCTTGCAACTATCGAGGCCGGCAGCGGTGATGAGGTCACTTCAAGCGAACCTCCCATCGACACATCCAGTAATACGACTGGGAACGAAACCGCCAAAACCTCTGCCGAAACGGAAGATAAGCGACGTCAGCTTGGAGACTGGAGCGTCTACAATTACTACTTCGGAAGTGTTGGCGCCATACTTGTGACAGTTATGCTTCTCCTCCAGATGTCTTGGGCTTTCTTCTCGACTTTCCCGAGTAAGTGTTGCAATTCTCATCCTAAACATAGCATACTGACAACATTGTGAAAGCGGTCTGGCTCAAGTTTTGGACCGACCATAATGTCGACAGCGCCGACTCGGACTCGGCGTACTACCTCGGTGTCTATGCTGCTTTGCAGGTTAGCGGCGTTGTTTGTTTCGCGATTCTCATCTGGTAAGTCCATGTACCGCACTCCTGGAGCCAAGACTTCGTAGTGAAACTCATATCTGCAGGTTTGTCCTTGTTCCAATCGCATCAAGGTCGGGCATCAACTTGCACCAGCGTCTTCTCAAGGCTGTCATGCAGTAGGCGACGTTCCCCCCAAGCAGCCAGATTCTCATGTCTGACAACATGAACAGTGCCCCACTGGCCCTCTTCACAAGTACTGACATCGGTTCCATTACAACTCGGTGAGTACCCGAAATTCCCAAGGTCGGGCTCCAAGACGCCTGATGTATTTAGGTTCTCCCAAGATATCGGCCTAGTCGACCGCAATTTGCCCCTGGCCCTGGTTGTATCCCTCGCTAGTAGGTTCCTCACCCGTACTGGTTTCTATAGACCAGACTCTGAACGTTACAGGCTTCTTCACCTGCATAGGCAAGGCATTCCTGATTGCCTCCGCCTCTTGGTATATCGTCATCAGCTTCCCGGTCTTGATACTCGTCTTCTACTTCATCCAGAGGGCGTATCTCCGTACCTCCCGCCAGCTCCGCTTCTTGGATCTGGAGGAGAAAGCCCCGGTGTAGTAAGCCATCTTTGACTCCGGCCATACAAGATGAACCTTGGACGTTGACATCGATTCCTAACAGCACCCACTTCCTTGAGACGCTTTCTGGGCTCCCCACCATCCGCGCACACGCCGCGACGACACCCTCCATAGCCCACTCCCACACCCTCATCGACCGCTCGCAACGCCCCTTTTACATCCTTCTTCTCACCCAGCAATGGCTGACCCTCGTGCTCGACCTAACCACAACCGCACTAGCCCTGCTCGTGGTCGGCCTTGCAGTCCGCCTCCGTGATACCGTCTCCGTAGGCCTGACGGGAGTCTCTCTAGTCCAGCTGATCTCCTTTACCGAGACCCTCAAGATGCTGATCCAGTTCTGGACGTCTCTGGAGACATCCATCGGTGCTGTCGCACGGATCAAGAACTTTGCCGACGATACTCCTGACGAGATCGAGGATGATTTGCTCAAAAGGCAGCTCCTCTGCTCTGAAGGCCGACAAGAAGTATCGGCGACGTTGCTTCCAGGATGGCCTGACAAAGGCTGCATTGAACTACGGGACATCTCGGCTTCATATGCGTCCAGCGCCAATGATTGTGATGAGAAATCAGTGCCCAAGGCCCTAGACGGTATCAGCATCTCCATTCGTGCGGGTGAGAAGATTGGCATCGTCGGACGCACTGGAAGTGGCAAATCCTCGCTTCTCCTCGCCTTACTCCGCCTCCTGCCTCTATCGTCGGGTTCAATCCACATTGATGGCCTGTCTCTGGACACCTTCCCTCTTCTGGAACTCAGATCGGCTCTGATCGCAATCACCCAAGACCAGTTCGTTCTCCCGGGAACAGTCCGCCAAAACATCGACCCGTTTGCCGCGGCCTCTGACGAGAGCATCACTTCCACACTGACACGTCTCGGTCTTTGGGATGCCATCCAGGAGAAAGGTGGCCTGGATGCAGAATTTGCCGAGGAGGCACTCAGCCATGGGCAGAGACAGCTCTTCTTCCTGGCGAGGGCTGTCTTGCGTCGCGAAGTAGGCAAAATCGTTCTCTTGGACGAAGCAACGAGCAGGTAAGGCATCCGCCGTTACCACCCGATTCATTGCAGACGTAGTTGAGCTTACATGGAATGCAGCGTCGATTCCCACACCGAGCGTATGGTCAAGGACCTTATTCGCGAGGAGTTCAAAGAACACACCGTCATCGCCATCGCGCATCGCCTAGAAACTGTTGCTGACTTTGACCGAGTCGTAGTGCTTGACAAGGGACATATCGTAGAAGTCGGTGAGCCGCAGTCCCTCCTGCTCGAGAAGGGTGGAAAGTTCAAGGAGCTGTGGGATGCGAGCAGGCAGAACCGGGTATCTTGAGACTAGATCACGAAGCAGAGAGTCGTCGCAAAGATATGAATTGCCTTGCAGTGAAGGTTCTATTCAGTTATAATTCGTATGCTCTAAATAACAGTTTGCGCAAACGCCTCATCTATCTGGTCTCTTTCGACGGTGATGAACCGTCCCTTTCCACCTCTTTGCCCGAAAATGTACCGTTCGATTGCCTTGGCCATCTCTGCCGCCTCCAAATACCTTTGGCCATCGGCTATAGGAGTATTTTCGCTTATCTCGTACCCATACTTCAATACGAGTGAAGAGACCTTGCTCCACGGCCCATTCCAGTCGACCTTATCACCATCTACATTAACCATGAGCGCCTTGAACCAAGCACCACAGCCAGTGATATCTAGATGTTCCAATCCATATAGGCACTTGCTCAGCTTCCGCAGCATGATGACGGCCTCAGTCCAGTCATCGTCAAGGGTGTGAGAATACGCCCCGGTGCCCGCATACTGTGACGTGTGGCCCTCAGGCGACACAATCGTCGCGAACTTTGCCTTAGGCGTCAACGCCGGCTCGGGCCAGTAGGCCAGACTGAGATGCGTGAGGGTGGGTAGTTTCGCCGTGAGTGCGAGCAGCTGCTTCCACGACACACCGGGCCCATCGGCACGAGCTCCTGGAGCGATGGCCAGACAGAGATGCGTGATGTTGGGCAGAAGCTTCGGAGGAAGCGACGGTGCCTCCGCCGTGTCCCAAGAGTCATGTACCTCTTCCGGTGCCAGAGCCAGCTGCAGCGGGAAGAGCACGTCAGCCAGTTCCTTGACTGACATGGAACAGCCGATGGAGCCCGTGAGGTCGAGGAAGTAGATGTCGTTGTTCAGAGACACAAGGTCCTCGGGTTCTTGGGACAGCTGGGCCCCGTCCTCTTCGTCAACGGTGGGAGGTATCAGGATATTGCGCAAGTCCGCAGCGGACAGACCGGCCTCGTACCACAAGCCTACGTACCTGGCCAGAGAGGCCCGGAGTCGGCTGGGAAGCGTGTGAAGGTAGTACCGATCATAATCCCTCTGGAGTTCCCAATTCAAAGCCATCCTGCGCAATAACAGGTCCGTCAAGCTGCCCTTGTCCGGCTCGTAGGAGCCCGGTAGGCCTTTGACGGCGCCGCGAACGGCAATGGCATGGGCGCTGTTGTAACGGGTGGCATTGCTGCAAGAACGGGAGAGCCAGCTGCGGGGAGGTGGCGGGCCGGGAGGGACTCGTCTCCCTGTTGCGTCAAATCTCGGGACACGCCTGGGTGGCAGAGGAGGCGGTTCTGGGATATGGAGGATCTGTCGGATGGCAGGCGGGACGGTGGGCGTGGCTGCCAAGGATGCTGCGGTGGTACGACTTGAGGAGGCGTGGGAGGATCGGCGGAGATCGGCCAAGAGTTCGTTAACGCCCTTGCGTTGGCTTTCTGTTTCCCAAGGCTTTCGTGTCAGTTTCCTGGGTTGACACCGCCGATATAGTATAGGAGGGGGGAATGGGGGATGAAGGGTAGGTAGGAAACGTCACGTCCGGAGACGCTGTGGGGGGTGGGGGGAGCTGGGGGGGATATGACGGGAGGTACTCACGGCCAGATGTCGAGGCTGAAGCTGAGGCGCCCAACGATGCGGGGGCCGTGGATTGCGGCTTCGAAAATAGGGATTGATGCCTTTTCTTAGGCATGCCCGAGGAAATCTCAGATACGAGAAAGCTGTGGCGGAAGCTCCCGGGAGGAAGCTGGAGGGAGACGTCGATATGCACCTCAGTGGCAGACAAGAACTGAGGGCGGTGGGCGGGGGAGGGGTGCAGAATCGCAGCAAACAACCTCGGGCGAACGTTTGTCGCTATGTACTGCAGCAATTTGCGTCTGCTTGGACGAGAAGGGGAAAAAAGCGTCAGCGACAATGATGACCAATTTGCTCCCGCTGGATTGTTAGTCACAGCAGTCAAAGCCCAGCCAAGCAGTCAGCTTCCGCAGTAATCGTCGGAGTCACACTTGACGGTGGAGTTGCTCAGAATCCTTAGTACGCATGCACCTGCAGTACGTACTCCATAAAGTGCCTAAGGTAGGGCGATTCGGATTGTGGAGCTGATTGAAGGTGTGGCTTGACTTGGAGGATGGCCAGGGAGGAACGTTACGGATACAACGTCATGTTCAGAGGAAGAAGGGGGGGAGGCGGCGGAAGAGGGCGTGCGTGCCTGCTCTTGGCACCCATGTTTGTCAGCGCCCGGAGTCGGCCCTGATTCGCTCAAAGCACATTCCATGGCAGTCAGCTTCCAGCATCAGCAAAGAGTGTTGAATGAGTCTTCGATAAACATGTGGTCCGTGCATTCCGGCCGGCCCGGACAATGAGGGCCGGATAATGAGCCCGGACCAGCCCACAGACCGAGTCGCCTTTGGCAGCGTGGAGCCCCGCTTTGGCGCCGGTCCTGCGGTGACCCACTTCGGTCTGTTTGAACCTACCTACGGTGCCTTAGTCCCGTGGCTACTCCCAACTTTGCCGGCCCGATTGCCATTTGCGTCCACTTGTTCCCAGCCCCATCCGAACGACATGCCCCGCCTTGCCGTCAAGGCTGCTTCTTAGAGTTTGAGACTACACCCATTACCCATGTGCCACAAACCTTGATGCGCTGTTTCAGCATCGTGAGGTGAAGGTGAGCAGCTGCCGATTCCTTGGACCCAAAATGTACCTACTCTATCCGGATCTGGAGAAGAAGTCCAGACCCCATGCCGCTGAGGGACCACGGCGCATCGTCCTTGACTGTGATTGTCGACTTGACATCTTGGTAAAGCAGGGTTGGTGGAACCTGAAATTTGACAGGTAGCAGACCCATGCCCGATTCCATGTGGCAAGAACGTCGTGGAAAACGAAGCTTATTGATAGATGAGCGCTGTTTGGGTAACCCTCTTCTTGCAGAGTGTGGGGTCTGAGTCGAAGCATTCGTGGCGCCACCCGCCTCGGATATTGTTGATCACCTGCCTGCTGGGCTTGTTGTACCTTTCTGGTCTTCTGGTCTACCTGGAAATGCGCTCACTCTGTCCGCGCCTGCAAAAAGACTGGTTAAAACTACCGTTATCAGTACCCTACTCGTGGCTTAGATGCGCCGGCGCCAGTGGTCTCCTCCGGTACCGACGCGTTGTCTTTTCAGCTGCTCTTGTCAGATGATGTCTCGAAGTAGCAGAGGGTCTCTCGGTGAGCGGCTCGGAGTGGGCTGACATGAGCATCGGGTGCCCGCACCATTGGCCCTGTTGTCATTCGACCTTCTAGTAGATTCATTGGCTTTCCGTGAGTGCGAGTCATTGGCCCATCGAAGAGGCTTTGTTCGCTCAACTTTAACGAGGACTAGATTACTTCTGCAATCATTGAAGGCGCACAACAGCGACCATCCTGATGTCCTAGCAGTGATCGCCTGCCCTCTTCCAGAGAGGGCTGACGGACGATGGACCGATGGACTATCCATGAAGATCCTGTCAAACGTTGCATCCATAGTAACCCATGGTTGAATCCCGACAGGCGGGCCTGAAACCGGTCTGGGAAACAACGTGCATAGAAGCCGCGCACGGTGTTCAGTACTGAGACGCTGAGGTGACGCTCAACTTTCTCTCCTTGTGCTCCCAATATGACAGGATAGTCGCGGTAATGCTCCGGGCCACGGGACTCTTGCGGTCCAGGCCTTGTCATGGTTCATCATGGGTCGATGGTTCAGGCGGGCGACAACTCAAGAGTCTCGGTCCATGTTCATTTCGCGTCCTCCAGGAGGCTTTCTGAGGGGGGCCCAAGAAGTCTTCCACAGCATGACCAGGGACTTGGTCGTGGAGACGAAACGTGGCTTTGTGGCGAGAAATTTGACTGATGGGAACTTTTACGTTTGACAGGTCAAGACTAATGATCCCGATGTGGAAAGAGGAAGCGAACAAATCCGGAAATCTGTACCCTTACAATGACCAGATCCGACGTCTGAGCGGAGCTATAGCAACGTGGTGAATACCCTGCTCTTTCAGTGAGCCCATGATACACTTGTAGGCAGATGGCCGGTGTACACCGTGATGATCCCAAGTAGATGGTTCATACGCAGGTCTTCATCTGCTCCGTGTAGCGATACAAGTGGCTATGTGCGAGGCACCCCCTTTCCGCGTGGCCACATACGAGCAAGCAATCCACAGCTTTTGGACTGGAATAGTCTAGGCTTTGGCATCCGAAACCAGACGATACAGCTCTTCGAAAAGATGGCATCTGCACGAAAGCGTGACGTTCAGACTCTGATTATGCGTTGACAAGCACTGCTCGTCGAGATGACTGAATCGAACCTCTTTCTCGACCAAGTCCTGTAAAGTGTATCCGCGTTTTCGGCTAACGCCCTCCTTGTACCACCTCAACTTGGAGCTGTCGCGATAGGGGGCCTATCGCCCTAAAGTAACCAAGGAAAAGCCACGGGTAGTCGCGATCGCTGGCTCTTGAACCTGGCAGAGCTTCATCTCCAGAACCCAGCCGGGTACTAGAGGACTGAAAACAGACCGGTTGCTCTTTTTAGTTGGTGCTTCAGTGAAAGCAGGTAGCTCTTGGGCAAAATTCGAAAGGAGCCGGCAGAGAGCGGGAGAGTGCAAAGGCTCATTTTTCGGAGGGCGAGCATCTGAAGACTCCGATCTCTTGACCGCTTCTTTGATAACTTTTGTGAGGCAACCAGCCTGTTGGGAAAGGCAACGATTCTATCCGCCACCCCTCCTACCGGGGGTGGCTCATTGCAGGCCAAGGATCTAGACGCCCGCTTCGAAACTTCGAAACGGAGAAGACGCGGTGAGCCGCTGTCAACCTGTTGAAGCAGCTGAGATTCCCCTGAGATCCCCTTCACGCCGGTAGCTAGGCCTCCAACCCAAGGTGCGTATTGAAACCCAATTCCTGGAGCTACACCGGGGATGGCTCAAGCGCTAAGAAGGCAGTTTTGGCAATTTCAGCATGTCTCACTTCCTCTCAGATCAGAAGTTGTCAGATTGTGCAAGCACCAAGCAGATGGCCCCGAGTTTGTGTTTAGGAGAGTTCGAGTTCGAGTTCTTGACGAGTATAAGGAGTCTCAATGAAGAGGCATCATATTCCTGAGAGCCAGACGGCAGCATTGCATGGCCAAGTAATGAACGGCCGGGTCTGCACGCAAGCCGATCCGCTTGGCTCAAGACTATAGCGGCGCCAGGGCGAGATGGCGACATGTGGACCCAAACGGTCAAAAGCTAACCCTTACAGTTAGCGATAAATTGCCGTCCGCAGAGACGGGGTGTAGACGACGAGCTTGCATCAGATAGCATCAAAAGAGACAACATGTCGCAAGCCGCGGTAGGGTACCAGAACGGCCCTTGGGGGTACCTGGTGGTACATGGAGCGGGAACAAGAAATGTCGACTTAGGGCGGGACGATCAGTAGCTCCGAGTGCGCAGATGTTGAATACAGCCTCGGATGCAGAGGTCGAGCCCTGCATTGTAGGATGCGAGGAGAAAGTAGCTTGTGAGGGTTGGCGAGAGCAAAGGAGGCTATTTTGAGGTCTGCCTAGAGACAGAATGGGATCCAAGACTCCACCCAACAAGCTGGACGAAGTCGTTTTAGGCCATTGCAGAAAAGGGAAATGCCAAAGCGTTTTCGAAGGCGAATGCCGCGCTTGGTTAGTTTGTGGTTGTTTGCATCGTGGCGGAATTCTAGAAGACGTGTTTGTCTACTATGGCATTGTGTCTTGACAAACAAAAGCCATGTTGAGAGCAAAGAAGAGTGAATCGAGGCATGCGCGAAACAGAGAGATTGAGAGAAGGGGAAGAAAAGAGAAGAAGCACGGGCTGCAGTCGTTTCTGCGATGGTGATGCCCACTCGCACGCAAATGGGCAATGCAAAGCGACTGAGGGAGTGGCTTACACTTGGAAGCGACTGATGAGGGAGGGGCCCATTGTCCCAAGGCCAAGTTAAGGGAGAGTCACAGTCGGTGAGTGGTCAATTAGGGGTACATAGTAAACAGGCCAGGTCAGCAAACGTCCGTGACATGATAGCGAGAGATGCAGCGGGCCACGAGAGGCCGCTTGAAGAACTTCACCACCGTCCTTCTTCTTCTTCTCTACCTGGGAAGGCACAGTGCAAGGCAGGAAGGAACGGGCTGCTGGTGTGGAGTGGTGACGGGAGCTCTTGCCTGCCGGGAGCTGCACAGTTTACCTTATCCAATGGGTACCTTAGGTGTAGGTACCTTCCATTACCTTTCCCAGCTCAAGCAAGGAGGCAGGGTCGAGTGGAGGGCTGGGAGACAGTGTCAAACCCACCAACAGCGAACTGTACGTTACAGTTCTGCAGCGAAACGCACTGTGCGCACCGGAGAGGTGAGCCTCCCTTCACCGTCCAATGACCGCCTCCCGTCTGTTTCCTACCTGGCAGTGCTACGGACTCCACTCCTACACCGTACCGTGCGAATCAAATGACATGAGGCGGGGTAGGTTGGCCTCCGCGCTTCTCTAGTCACCGACACCGAGACAGTGCAGAACTTCTTCCTCCATCCACCACGCAGCGGTTTTGACGATTTGTCTGGCCCAACATTCAGCCAACCAGCCAGCCAGCCAGCCCACCCCCCTGGCTCTCTTGTTTCCTCCTTTCTTTCAAGCCCACCCGAGCCTTACGCCCTGCTATATCCCCAGCAGCGAATGATCAGTCAACATCCTGGCTTCCGTCGTCACCTTTCTGGCATGGCTACAGAGTACGGTACCCAGGCCTGCCACGCCGGTGGAGGGCTCCAAGGCACCACCACCGCGGCAGAGAGCTTGCCTGGTGCGTGAAAGCACCAACGGCGGAGCGGAGCCTTGACGATAAATCTACCACACTGGGCTTCCGACACCTGTCATGCATCGCTACGCTAGACGCACGCGCAGACGCAGACGCAGACGCAGACGCAGACGCTGCCCAGCAAGCAAGAAGCAACAAGCAAGTAGCATACGTGGATTCCAATCTCCGTCACCTCACCGGTCTCGCCATATCCGTCCCCGCTGTGCCATCCCATCGTGATCCAAAGCAGCCAACGGAACTCAACTTCTCTATCCCGCCACGGTCAAAGAGAGAGAACCCTGCCGTATCATACCGACTCTTGGCCTTGGCTCCCGCATCGCAGATACATACAGGCACCGAGGGCCCTTGCCTACGCGGAGGCTGCCTGCTTTGCAGCGATGCTACGCCGCCGGTACAGAGTACGTACATTGCCTATGGATTCCATACCGACATGGCGGGCAGGCCGGCTCAGGATTCAAACATTACCCCCAGAACAACGCACCCAGGCAGCCCTTTTGCATATTGCACCGCACCGCACCGCTCCAATCACCCCATCAAAATTCTGTGTCACCACTCTGCCCGCCCCCTGTTGTGGCCCCATGCAGTAGTGACTTGCTTTCTGCACGCCAGACCGTCGCCATCAGCATCCGCTCCTACATGCCATCACTCAGGCTTTCAGCTGCCTGAGCGGTCTCCGCCTACACCTGATGGAGAAAGGACCCTGGTGCTCGTGATACGTCACATCACACAAGATCTGATCTATGGACGCAGGCAGTGAAGAAACATGGGGAACCGGTTCCCTTTACAGTTTCATCTGGCAGCCGGCCGCGAAAACCCGGCGACAGCGATGACGAGGGAGGAAAATAAGCTAACCTTCACACATCTGGGGGCGTGGTTTGATGCGCATAGATGGCATATGGCCGGCCACAACAGAGAGATCATCAGCCTGCCTCCGTCCTACCCCGTACGTACCATCCGTCCAAACATCAGCAGCTACCTTGGATCCAACCACGGACAGGTCACAGTCAAGTTCCAGCGGCCCGATCCGATAGTACTGGAGCATACTCGGCGGTCTACCTGCCAACCCATGGCAACCACTCTTCCTGGGCTCCCTCGGAAAATGGTCCCACGCGTGGTGCATCAGCATGCTTTGCTGCAAGTTCTAGCTCTGGAGCTCGGCAAACAGCCCCCTCAGCTGTTCGATCTGCGATCTTATGCCCTGCTGAACTGGCAATCTCATCACCCTGACCCCGACGTCGCCGTCCATCCGACCAGTCCGATTGACTAAAAAGCTCCGAAATCAGACTTCTGAAACAATCAAGTTGACTTGATGCCTCAAGTATGGTGGCGCGCAGACGTAACAGCTGGCTAGATCATTCCGGACTAGTTGACGGGAACCTGCACAAACGACCAATCCAACTAACGCGTCCGTCTATATTGAGGCTGCATTACAGAACACGAGGTGTAGAAGTCAATCCTCAGGCCCTGAATCTGAGCTCTTCTGGCTCGAGATTGGCTGTTCATCGCCCTATCCAGAGGAGCCCGACTGTCTGGAAATGGAGGATTCCAGGTTTCTTTACCCTCCTCGGGTACGCTGTAATCTCATTGGGCCACCACGGAGAGGCACAGCTCAACAGGTTCTATTTCTGCGCCCTTGCTAGCTAATCCCACATTGGAAACTAGCTATTTTTACAAACTTCGGAGGCGAACTCTTGAAGTCACGATGAGTTGGTGCGCAAAGAAGGAGTCCGGTGCCTTCCCAGAAGCACTGCATCCTGGGGCAAATGATCCGATGGCACCTTGTCAACCGGTTCAAGCGAAACCCTATTCCTCTCGCACGTGTCATGTGGCGAGCGTGTCTCGGCCGGCAGAGACACGCCTTCTTCACTGTTTGAGCTCCTAGACATGAGAGCTGGCTTGGGCCCCGTCGAACGTTATGTCAAGATAAACAAGCCACCGGGGCTGTTAGCTCGGCGCGGCAGCTTAGGGCCGAAAGCTTCCTGGTGGATCTTCAACAATCCCATGGTTGTCGCCAAACATGTTGTTTTGGCGTGGCTGTGGAAGCCGCGAGGTTGCTTCCGTCATCCCCGTCAGCCCCGACCGCAGGTTCTCTGGCTGCATATAATGGTTCCGACTACACGAGGTCAAAGCTTCGTCATTCGCATTCACTAACATGACCTTCTTTGAGCCAATCCAACAACATCGACGCAGGGTGTTGGTCGAATCTGGACGTCATGCGGAACCTCGATCTCAGTGGCCGAGATAGTCCGCTAAACGCCCACGACCTGCTTTTACGCCTGCAACGTGCCGTTGATAGCCCACTTTCACGCCTGGGCAAATCCCTTACCTATCAGAAGGGGTTGTTTGTGGCGTTTCATCCAGCCCTTGACGGACGGGTAGCCGCAGATTTGCTGCATGGAAGGAGAGGTCAGCGAGGCTTGGAAGGCGCTCTTCCGTTCACAGCACAAGACCTCGACTTACCCGGATACATACCGACGCAGGTCAGTAGATCCTCCGCTCCTTGGCCTCAGAAGGAAGAGGCTTCCGAGGTCCGGATCCATCCGTTGTATCATCGACAAACCACGTAGAAGCGGAAGAGGAATCCCATATTGTTGATAGGGACAGGCATAATGATGTCGACCAGTCGATAGGCTGAATAGGGAGGTGTCATTCCACCCTGATTGCGCCCTCAGACACGGACACAAAGGCTGGCTTGCTTGAATGACCCCGTGGCCTTGGGCCATTCAGAAGCTTGGCTAGCAAACTCGCGTCGTACGGGGCCCTCAACCCCTGCCAGAATACCTCGTCTACGGCGGCTTTGGTTCTTTCCCGGTACTTTCACTCGACGGCTTGGCGATAGACAGCTTTCTGTTTTGCGCCATCAGTCTACACGCCCTGGAATCGTATTCCAGCAAAGAGACCACCAACGTAAGGCAACGCACATCTTTTCGAATAGGAGACTGGGGGTATTGGGCGCTCTCCACACAATTCAATGTCCCTTCACAGTTGTCTCAGAGTCTGCACAACCCATTTGCTCATGCGTGGGACTGGCCCCCGCCCTGCCTTCCGACTTCGTCTTCCTTGCCTTCGACTCCATGGCCGCCGGCAGTGTGCTTGGAAAATTTAGGTATCTGCTCTTTCTCTTGGTCTGTGCGACATATGTCGAGCAGTAGGTCGCATGTTGAGCCTCCAATCCATCTTCGCTGGTTTTGTGCGATCTCGAGCCAGCCACATCTGGGGGCTGGTATATAGACACCTGGTTTCCAAGATCCTGCACTCTGTTGGTCTTTTCGCATCTTCTTGATCTGACCGTTCATTTCAAAATACCAAGCCTTTTCTCAGACGTCGAACCCGTCAACGCAGGCATCGAAACTAGCTCGCCAAAGCTTCCTCGCATCAAGCACGCTACAACGACGAAGCTTATACGTCCTCGCGCCATCACAGTTGAAGTCCTGTCAGCTTATATAGCAAATCTGTCAATTGACTGATTTGCGCAAAAGTCGAACGAGACTCAGAGACCGTGAGTACAATTATTTCCTTGTTTTATACTTGGTTGATTCTCACTCCTCCGTTTCCTGGATGACGAACGGCAATGAGATTTGCACCAGGGGGCGTTGGCTAAGACCCATATTGCCGGCTGTACCGCGCCAGGCCCCGACTCGTCTCTGTTTGAGGGGTTTGTCGGCGCTCGGAGGGGATTTCTTCTGAGGCGCAGGCGTCGAATTGAACGGAACAGGAGCTGAAGCTGACGGTCTCCAGGTAGCACAATTCGTTCTGCTCTTCTTCCTGCGAGTGAGTGAGCATCCGTCCCATAATGTTTGATTCCTCGGGGGAAACGACCGAGTGGATCGCTGGTACTTGAGCGAACGTCCAAGACAAAAGACGACGAGTGGAAGCATGCTGTATGGCGCAGAGTGGACGTCGAGTTAAGCTAGCTGGCTTGTCGATTTTACCGGCACATCTGCGTGGCTTACGCCGTACCCGTCAATGAATGGCGGTGTCCCTAACATGACCAATCCTGCCGGCTTACGGGGTCAAAAGAAACGACCAGTCTCCTTCCCGGCGAACATCAACCTCAGTTGCTGACAGCAGTTTCAAAATGTTCAGGTCGAGCAGGATAAAGGGCTACAGACAAACCCTTGGTATGACCGGAGCACTTTTGGAGAGTCAACCGGTGAGTGCTATGAAAACCCATTTCTCAGGCGAGAGAGGGGGAGAGGGGGAGGGGATAAGACATATCAAGACCAGATGGAGCAAGGCAGGATCTCGTGTCAAGTCGCAGGAAACGCCCGACAACCAACAGGAAGAGAGGGGCGCTCGGGTCTAGCGGGCAAAAGACGGACAAGGGTATTCTGGGAGAGCGTCAGCGTCACAGTTTGCTAACAACTGGGGGTTGGAAAAAAAGAGGATCGAGGAACTGGGGCGAGAAGACCGCTGCTCCAGCACCAGCACCAGTACCAGCACAGGTACGAGCGCAAGCATCAGCACCAGATCGCCGCCCATCTACTACGGCGCGACACCCCTCGTCGCCGGAGACGACCGTCGTATGAATCCTCAACAGCTGCCCAAGGTACCTTAGCTTTTATCTTTTTTTTTTTCCCCTGTCGGATCTCATCCCGTTTCATTTTCAGTCCAGCCCAGTCCAATCCGATCCTTTTCTGTCCGTTCCCCTGCAATGCGACTTAGCGCTTCGTTTTTTCCCCTTTCCCGCCTTCCCCTACAATCTCTCGCATCTAGACGCTGTGTTGGACACACAACGGACGACGGCCCCTACCTTACAAGAGGCGTCGAGCGCACCGTCAGCACAACAAACATGGGCCGGCCGGCTTGATTAACCCAATCAATTTGTCCTCCGGGTCTGCTGGCCATTCGGCGGGGTTTCGCACTTGCACAACGCACACTTCAACATCGTACAACTCAGCACAGCAATCGTCGGGAGACAGCCTGCCTTTCGACAAGAGACGGAGAAGTCAGAAAGCAGAATCGACACGACTTGACGGGTGGCGGGCGAGCCAAAGGGCAGGCAAGGACTGTCACTGGGCCAGGCCGCGTGCCGACGGCGTGATCCTGTCCCGAGGGGCAGCCAGGCGAACAAGCGGGCCGAGTGTGAGGCTTTGCGAAAAAAAAAAAGGTGCGTACGCGATTCGACGCTTATTGCTTTTTCTTGTTTCTCCCGTCTAGTGCACCTTCATCAGCGGCAGTTTTGATTTTGTTTGAATCTCAATCATTTCCCCTGATTTTCTATTCCACGGCCTCCGTCTGCAAGAAAACAGACAAACGGACGGAAAGCACGAGGGCGCGCACACAAGAACCCCGGAGATGGATGCACTTATCGAGGTCGGAAGCTCTCCTGCTTTAGCCGGGTTTGGGACGATCAGTTCGACTCCCTGGACCTGGCGAGGCGCACAAGACAGGATGCCATGGCCCTTTTCATGCGGATCGGTACCACACCAGCGCCGTGCATCTGGCACTCAGGAGGCACTGCGATGCCTGGCAGCGCCTCTCGTCCTTGGGCGAGGTGATGGGATGTGGGCTGGGCGGTTGTGCAGGTGGGAGTGGGTGTGCGTGTGCCTCTCATCCTCCTCCTTCCCATGGCCATCTCTCTTGTGCGTGCGTGTGGTGTGTGTGTGTGTGTGTGTGTGTGTGTGTGTGCCCACCGCACGACTTGCCTTTTCGACCCCATCGGCTAGCTCACACGGTCGTCTGCAAGCAATTGCAAGACAGCCAGCTAGTCAAGTACTTTGTGGCGCCTGGCGGTATCAGATCGTAGTGCCTGTATCCCATGTTGCCTCCTCTCCCGCACGTCTACTTCTCATCGGTCGGCCTCAACAAGACGAGGCCAGACCGGTCAAACACCCACCCCTCCGCTGCTGCTGCTACGAGCACCTCCCCTGCCCTCAAGACGTTTTGACTCCTGTTGCCTCTTCGTGGGAAGATGTCTCTCTTACGTGTCTCGAGCTAACTTATCACGACTGGTGCTCTGCAGGCCACACTCACTTGCTCGTTAGTCTGTCTATCCTCGATGGATCACACCTGAAGCGCCCCTCACTGCTCAAGCACGGCTCCCTGAAGGTTGCAACAACACAGCGTCGAGATCGGATTGCGAGATCTTGTTCATTGTTTTAATTTCCGTTTCTCAGCAAGAATCATGGTCTAACAAGTGCCGCCCCGTAACTAGGAGTTTGAGCCGTCGACGGGGTATGACTACCTTGACATCCAGCCACCAGGCAATGACATGCGGTATGTGGCAATTCCATTGGCTTTTTCCTCCCCTTCTTCTGGTGGACTCGTCAAAACAACGTCCCCCTCTCGATTCCTGTGCGCTGGTCAGGCTGCAGTGTGCTAGTCGGCTCTGGTTCCTTTTTAAATGTCCAGACATCTGCAGCCCCCGGCAACAAACTTATCCCCCCACCCCAGCAGTCATATTTTCACACACAAGTGTAGTCCCAGACTCTTGGCTCAGCCTCTCGGTTCTTGGTAGGGTCTCTGCTCAATCTGTCTAGCTGGGCAAGCCTCGAGCAAGAATTGCGTTGCAGAGACAAAAAGAAGGTCGCCCTCATTAGCGGCAAAGAAAAAAAGAATTCAAATCAAAGCAGTCCAGACACAGACACCAGAGGAAGAAAAACGCGAGAGAGATGAAGAGGCATGGGTAGCCGCCTTCTGGCACCCAACGTGCCACTAGAAATCCACAGGCATTCCCGCCTATCGCCGCGAGATGGTGGTGTGTCCTCGCATTTCCCGATCCTGTATCCGCTGGCGGTTGTGCAACGCGCTGCTGGCAGTACGACGAGCTGGGAGCTGGTCGCACTGACACTGTGTCTCGCATGCGGACGCAGTACAGCAGTTGTCGTGTCAGGCTTCCAACGCTCTGCTTTGCTTTACTTCCCTTTGCCTTGCACATTACTCTCTCCTTGGAGGGGGAGAAGACACTCGGGCTGACGGGAACATCAGATACGAACACAACGTCAATGCTCCTCTGTCGACGATTGAAGGCCCTCCACAGCAGCCGACGGCGCTCTTAAATCTGTTCAATCCACCTATAACCACCAACACTCCGTACTCCACTGACAGCGGCTTCTACCACACTGCTGCCTCTCACGTATTTCCCAGCCTGGATGTCAGGCCGCGCCTGGGCTCAAAGTAGGTCGCACACCGTCCCCCCGAACCCCCGACAGCGCCGAATAGGATTGCGTCTATCCAGACAAGACGGACGGGCTCTATGCCCTCTAGCTCTAGCTCTAGACAAATCATGGCCAAACTCCCAGACTTACCTGACAGTAGCACCTCTTCGACGGGCATGCACCGCTCCACAGCATTACCCCATCCTGGCACACAAATCAGTGTGAGAGACCAGTATACTTCCGCGACACCATCTTTCAGGAGGGTCTCGGAACACCAACCCAGATCTCCATCTTACCCAACCGCTTTACGCCGCCATCCCATATCTCCAACTTCAAGCCCGATTACCGGTTTCACCGCACCGACTGCCTTGAGGATGGATGCCGCTGGCCATTATCCTCCGTCCTCTTCCAGGACACCCATGAGCGTGCCTCCGCTGAGCCCCATCACGCCCTTGGGCATCCTCCAATATTCCGATGGAGGAGTCGTCAAGATCGACATACATGGTAACATCGACAAAGGCTTCTTCCAGTCCGACGGCGACTGGACTTGCTACAGAAGGAACTACTTCTCCTGTATTTGCTCCTTCAGCCTGACCCCCCACTATCCCGGCCAGCCGCTGCAATTCACTCTGTCCGGGTCCACGCAGCCTTACAACGTCATCGGCTTCGCAATGTCTATCTCGGCTGTCGTTGCAGAGAACGACTCCCACGTAATCGAACTGGTCCAGCACACGCCTAAGAGAGACAAGGGCCCAATCGCGAAGCCCGAGAAAGTGCGCCTTCATCCCAAGTACCCTCACCAAGCGCATCCCCTCGGGCTATACCCTCACGACACCAGCCTCGGAGGGTCATCCAGAATCGGCGGCGGCTTCGCAGACGGCGGAAGTTTCCCAGGTGCCCAGCAGGGGGGCGACTCATTCCAAACGGAGCACACCTTTGAGCGCATTCAGTTCAAGCAGGCAACTGCTAACAACGGGAAGAGGAGAGCTGCTCAACAGTATTACCATCTGCTGATTGAACTTTGGGCGGATGTAGGCCAGGGACCCGATAACCTCGTCAGGGTCGCGTACCGAAAGTCGGCCAAGATGATTGTGCGCGGTCGTTCACCAGGACACTATCAGGCCGAAAGGCGCGCCAGCACAAGCAGCGGGCCAGGTGGATCGGGCGGCAGCATGTCCGGCTACCCGAACAATACAATTCTCGGATCGGAATACTCTGGAGGAGGGGCGGGAATGGCAAATTGCTACGGAGGAGGCTACGACACACGCGGTAGTCAGTACGGAGCACGCCACCATACCGAGCTCGAACCTATGATCCCTCCCGAGGACGCCAAAGCCATCGATACAGCCAAGGAGTACCGTTACTACCCCGGTGCTATCTACGAGCCACCCGAGTCGGCAGGAGGAGTGGAAATGTTCCAAAGCCACCAAAGTCGGCAGGACCACATGCCGCACCTGGCTTCGCAATACGATCCACTTCATGACAGGGTCAAGCGTGATCCCGACAATGGAATGCTGCCAAGCATCTTCCAACCCGGACCGCTCATGTCGAATCAGCGCTGCGGTCCGTACGAGGGCAAACCTACATCAACAGGCTACTACCCGACAATGGTTCCCCAGTCTGGAGTCAACCTCACCAACATGACTTGAGCAAGCACTGGGTGAAAACCGGGCTCCACGAGGGTGGATCACGGACAACCAACATACAAATACACAAATACACACACTGAAAGCAGCACCGAAAAATGGGTCGAACGAAGAATGATGGCAAAACGGTTGTTCTACTCTCCTCCATCTTCTGGATTTTGTTCACTGGAGAAATATTCGCAACAATTGGCATAAACTCGACGGCGAGAATCTTGGCGCATGGAAATAGTATAGGGATTTTATTTGGGACGACGCGATATCCGAACGAGAAAGGTTGCATGTTGGAAGACTCAGACAACCTAGTGAGGAAACAAGGGTTATGGCGAACCGGCGCGTGGGATACAGAAAGATAATTTGTGGCTTGGCTTGGGGACGGCGGAATTTTCGCCCGGCACGCCCAGAATCAAAACAACACGTCATGGGAAGGAAAAGTTTGGGGGAAATCATGTCCACGGGATGCGGAGAACGACAGGCATTGTTAGGGATACCCGCTTGCGCATTTCGGATTCTCCTTTTGGTCTTTTATTTCTTTCTTTCCATCTACACCCCCCCTTACCCCAACCTTTTTTTGGCTGGTCACCCCTCCATCTTCTCTTCTCTGGGCATATGGTTCTGTAATAATGCGAGGATATGGAACATTCGCTTCAGCAAAGACAACTTTTTTTTTTTTTATGATATCACACTTGCGGACGAGACAAAGGGCGGGCGAGAGGATAGGCCGGTGAAGAGAAAGACAGGGACCGGCGTTCAGGATACGGCTCGAGTCGTCAGGACACGAGCCGTATAGGGCTTGGAAACTTGGGCCAGGTACTGGGGAAGCATGGGCGGGCGCCGATGCCAGGTACTTGGTATGTTTTCTTCCTGGGAGTGCAGTATTTGCGTACCTGTTATCTATCCTCTTTTTGCAATACCTGAAATGAGGCAAAAATATGACATACCCTTTCGCTCCTCAGCAGACGAAGCCAACCAACGCACAGTTTGCTTTCTCGTGTATATTTGCGTGCCTGTTTGCCACTTCTTGCTCCCATCATGGTCTCTGGCCATCATGTGGATTCGGGGCCAGCCCCGACTGGGCGATATGCGATGAGCTTCTGGAGAGAGATGCATCTTTAGGCAGCGGGATGGGCTACGGAACGGGTTTAGATGCGGACGGCCCCGGGGTTTAGTTGGATGCAAGACCGAGCAAGGGCCCGCAAGCGGTCGTCGTCGTGAATGCAGAGAGTGACAGAGAGAGACCACGGCGGATTAAAGGGCAAACTTCAGGTTCTGTTGCGGCAGTTTCCTGCATCGTACTTCTTTCTTGTCGGCTTGGCCCGGTAGATCCCTGCCTCGCCATCGGGTAGACGAAGGGTTGACATTGGACGGGCTGCAGCGCGCGGCAGCAATGGGTAGACTACAGAAGCAACAACAATATGGAATAATGGGATGGTAAGGGGGGGCTGGGGGGGAGGGTGGCCTGGAGAGAAATGAGACTGGTTGGCTTGTCGTGGTGTGCGTCGCACCAACGAATGCCATTTCCGGGCTGTTCCCCTCTTCTTTCCTCCTTCTTTTCCCTCGCTCTCAGGGCTGTTTCAAGGAAGTGTTCCCCGTATCCCCCGCTGCCCCCCTCCATTTCTCTCTCTCTCTCCCACACACACACACACATCCATACACGTCCCAACCAGTCTCAAACGCGGAACGGTGAAGAAACGGGGAGAAGAAGAGGAACGGGAAGAAGAAAGTGTGTATGTGGTGACGGGCACAACACCTACACACAGAACCCGCTGGTCTGGTTCTATACAAACCTTGTCGGAACACAGCATGAACGACGGAAAAGGGGGGCGATGGCTTGATTTGCGGTGAGCTCGGCTGGCAGAGGTGGAATTGCAAAGGGGGCTGAGGGCGTAGGTGGTGATGATGCCGGGAGCCGCTGGTTCATGCGAATTTGCGGGCGGGAGACGCCGGGCGTGCTACGCGGGCTTTTTTCCTTTCACTATAGTATGTGGCCCGACAATGATTGGGATGATACAGGGGCAAAAGTCGAGAGCAGGAGGTTCTGTTAGTTCCCGTCGCTGATGAATGATGAATGGGCATGGTATGTTTGGTGGATGCTTCCTCTGTGTGTGTGTGTGTGTGTGTGTGTGTGCACGCGCAGCTAACCGTGAAAAGTGCGGCCCTCCACCAAAGGGGTGTAATGGGAGGGGGCGCCCCTTGATGTCGGCGGAGAGCAGGCAGAGAGAGGCGGAAGGTAGCTTCTCGGATGGTAATCGGATGGTGGAGGGTTAGTCGCACCGCATCAGCGCATCCCGGCGCCCTCCTACGGCAGCCCCTGTGACCTGCCTCTAGTTCCTGGCCCGGACGAATATGACAGGTAAGTTTGTGGGTTTGGGTTGGTTGGAGGGTCTCTCAGTCAAGTCGCATGTAAGATTGCATTCTGGCACCGAGGCGTTGGTTCGCGGCGCTTGGCTGGGAGGTGATGGCCCCAGTATGGCTCCATTTGACGGTTGTCATCTTTGTTGGAGGAGACTCATGTGACATAGTGAGGTATTCGGAGAACAAGAACATGGTATGTGAGTGCGCGCGCCGGATCCAAGGGAAGTGGGAGGCAAGGCGGACTGACGTTGCGAGTCGCAGGCGTCGCGAAATGAACGAACCCGGGGGAAGTTGGAATGAGAGAGAAAAAACCGCGACTTACAGCTGGCTGCAAGCCATACATGGGTCTAATCATGATCTCGATTTTGGTCCCCGGTTCAAAAATGAACCCTTGTTACTCACACTGACCTCCTCTCCCTCCACCGGACTGTTCTCCAGTCCCTGAGCTATTTTGGCCGGGGTGTTTTATTGCGGCAGTCGAGAAGCTGCCTACGGTAGACGAGGAAAAGAGGGGTGGGAGGGCTTACGTCGAGGTTTCTTTGGAAAGAAAAAAGAAGACGGGGGAAGAAAAAAACCCTCTGCATGTCTCATGGCGCATCACCCTTTTTTCCCTCGGTTTTGTTTCTTTTTTTTGTTTTTGGTGCCCCCTCCCCCCAACGCTCCGAGAGTGCAACGTGATGTCAAGATGGGAATAGACGACGTCAAACGTGTGAGGGGTCCACCGGTTCAACTGATGTCCAATTAAGGTTTTTGAGTGACATCCCGGACCTCAGACGTGTTGTTTTAGTTTAGAAGCTAAGAGTGTTTTAGTGAGGAGTCTAAGACCTTCCCAGGAGAAAATTTCGGGCAAGAAGGGTTGAGCCTTAAAGTGAGGGGGAAGAGAGGTGGTTGGCTGGGCAGAAAAAAGAAAAAGCAATGTGTGTGTGAGAGGAAGACAGAAAAAAAAAAAAAAAAAAACGGTCGGTCCGGGACACGCAGCAGACAGACATGCTGGACACACCCGACACAAGATGCCTGCCGCCCTGCCCTGTTCCTTGCTACATACGGATACCTTAGCTGAATCTGGGTAGGGAGGTGCAGTACTTTCACTTTCGGAGCAGGGTAGCAGCGCTAGAAGAGGCATTCTTTTCGGCATGGCCCTAATTATTCCCGCCCGTCACCTAGGTACTGCGCGAGGGCGGGGACCGGAGAGCGGAGACCGGACGCCGAAGACCGGGGCAGCTTCCGTCCCTCACCTCCCATTCTTGACGTGCGCTGGTGATTGATTCCAGGAGGTGCTGGCTGTCAAGACCAATGCAGTCGAGTTGACTGATTCAGCTGAGCACAATGCGACTCCAGTAGGACTGCATAGTATATCTCCTCCTCTTTTGATATCATTTCCCCTCCCATTGCAAGGGGGAAAAGACGCAGATATGGGTCCAGGTCTGACGGAAGAGGAAGATGCACTACTCAGGGGGACCCATGGAGCTGTCGTTGGAGCGGGACCTGACGCAACAGAGGCCCAGTGTATCCGTACGCTATCCCCGGCCGTAAAGGAGATCGCGCTTCGGGGAGCGTCGGCGAATCGGGTACCTTGTCCAGGTTGCGGAGCGTGACCACCAGGCGGTAAACAGGGCAGGCAGTGTGAGGCTTTGGCTTTGCTCACGGTGAGAGCGGCGTCGGGATGCTTGCCTGGGACTTACCTAGGAGACAGGCGACAGAATAATAGTACACGCGGCGCTTGTGGCCGCTTTCAACCAGGGATCGCCGGGACACCAAGTCGACGACACCTACCTACTTACGACTACCGTCAGAGGTATGACCCGAGGGAATGGGGATCGCGGTGGGGACCTCGAGCTGTCATGGTCTTGCAGCAGGCAGGCGGGCTCCGGGTTTTCTGATTGAGGGCTGATCATCCGGCCCAACCTGCCCCGCTGCAGCTGCGCAGTGTGTCTTCTGTCTGCCCAGAGCAGAAGACAGGTACCCACTCGAGATTAGATTGAACTACCTACCTTAGCTACCTACACAATACCTGCATACATCTTCTCAGCTTCCTTCCTCTTGCGTATCCCATGCGTTGTTGATCACCCATTCACCGACGGTGAGCCAAGAGAAACCTCAATGCCCGCCGCAGCCTTGCCGACCTTTGGAGCGTCACATCTTTCATCGTTACGACCTGCCCTGGCCTGCCTTTACCTCGAAGCTCTTGGAGATGAAGAGTAATCAGTAATTTGCAACCTCGGTGCACATTCCCTCATCCCTGTTCCCCAGCTCTTGGTCTGAGCCTCCCAACTCACCGACTGCCTTTGCCGCAGTTTGACGTCGTGAGGGTGCTGCTTACGAAGGACATCGTCATCTTCACCGTTCCCGCCCAAGAGCCGACTTCACGTTGCACAAAGTTTCTTCCTCAACTCAGCCTTACGGCAAGCCATCATCTTTCCGTCTCACTGACCACCCTCCCTTAGCAAAGCCCTTACGGAAAGTACACCACCACCACTGCGAGGACGATGATTCAGCTTCAAAAAAAGGTGCACGTCTCACAACGGGCAGATTGTTCGCTTCCCCGGCCGCTCGCTCATCGACATTCGTCAGTGAGAGCTCATACCAACTGACCCGACGGATGCGAGGTGTCATCATCCTCCTTTCTTTTCCAGCAGCCTTTTTGGCCTTGGCACGCCGTGTTCCCGCCCGTCTGCCCTCGCAGCCCCTCAACCGTGCTCACCGATCTTGTGATCACCGCCATCCGCCTTCCAATCGGGACAACCCTCGGGTCATCGAAGCCCGGCTTTCCCTTTCAGTCCGTCCACGACCTATGTTTCCGGGGAGAGTCTCGCCTTCACCACTCATCGCCCACGGAGGCCAAGTTCCAGGGCCTGCCATTTGTGAGATTGACACGACGCCTGAGGTAGGCGGCTGCTAGTGCTGAAATCCTGGGGGCGGCTGACTTGTCCCGTGTCACTCCGAGTGATGAGACCTGCAGCGCTGACCTTGTGCTTCTGTATGGGCACAACATCTGAAGTTTTCAGGGATATGTTCATTTCAGTCTGTCAAAGTGCACCGTCTCCTCCACTGCGGGGCGTGAGTTTGCTTCCACGCCGCAGCTGTGGCGATGATGTTGTTCGGTGACGACGACGACAACGACGACACACCGGCCAGGTTCCATCGGGCCCTGTTCTCATGCACCGGCCTTGGACCTTTCCCCTCACTCACGGCTTGTCACATATCCCCAGCTGCTCTATCCCTGCTCTGACTGATCGGAAGCGTTAGTCCTTACCAAGTAGTCAATTGCCGAAGTCGATGGTAGCGCTCGAATGACCCCATGATCAACGAGGACGGGTAGATCAAGCAGATCAAAATCCGCACCGTCATCGTCATGACATGTCGGCGCGCAGGGATTCCTCTCAGACGGGGCACAGCTATACCATGGTTTCTGAAGGGGGGCGCACCGCAGCGGGCATTTACGATGCGCAACATACGAAATCACTGTGCCTTTCCTGTCTCACAAGACCTCCACCGATTCCTCTCCATCTGCGCCTACCGCTGGCACTTTTTCTCAGCTGCCTGATCACTGGACTTGTCAGCTTATCTGAGAGGTGACGAGGGAAGACCGCCATGTGGCTGGGGAAATGCCGAGACCCCCCGTCGAGGCGTTTTGGTTGGAGGCTTGAAATCCACTCGTATTGATTGTTGAGTTGTCCTCTTACGGGTAGGTTATCCGTGTTCTATTGGTGGTAGAGAAAGTTTACAAAGGAGGATGGCACCGATAAGAGCTCAAATGCCGCGTTGGAGGTTTTCGTCGTGAGGATAGCGTGATACTGAGCCCTTGCGACGCCTCTGAGTCCCGGATACCAAGTTTGTTGCTAAGGGAACTTATATTTACTTGACAATTCAGTCAGTCTAGATCCAAAATCTCAAGCTTGAGGGTCAGAAGAAGAAGTGAGGTAAAGTTAAGGCCAAGCTGAAGAGGA
Organism: Colletotrichum sp. SAR 10_99; assembly: GCA_028654355.1. Lineage (NCBI taxonomy): Eukaryota > Fungi > Ascomycota > Sordariomycetes > Glomerellales > Glomerellaceae > Colletotrichum > Colletotrichum sp. SAR 10_99. Next base: position 51,577 of record JAQIUT010000283.1, read on the forward strand.
TTATCATCTAAACAGACACCAACCCTGATATAGCATGATGTGTGAAATGTCTCGTTCTAGTACGTAGACAACTGATTGAGATACAATAGATGAATGTTGTTTCTATTGTTGTTCCTACTGTCGTCCTTCCTGTTGTCCCTGCCCCTCATCTCTGTTCCTCGTCCCTGCTCGTCGCCCCTGCTCGTTGTCCCTGCCAGTCTTTGTGCACTTCTGTCTATACCTTCAGCTAGTAGTGGCATTAGGAATTCCGGTCTAAAGCTACCGGAAGACATAAGAATCATACTTAGAGTAGTATTTATGGATCGGCGTATATTAGAGAAAGCTACTCTTCCAGAAGCAATGCGGAAGAGAGATGGTCTAATTTCATGCAAAGGGTATGTAGCATGATGGCTCTAAAACTTTTTGCAATTTGATTCCACGGGTTCTAGATGTTCATATGTTTTAACGCATCTACCTTGATAGGAGTTCGGAGTATAAGATTGATTGAAAGACAGAATGATGGTCCAAAGACAGTTGCGAAGGCCTCAATTATCCACCCAGACGCAAGTCCTCGAATCCCACAGTAGCAAACACCCGTTTGAGTCTAAAAGATTTCCGCATTCACTTGTTGAATAGAAAGCTAACAGTAATCCCAGCCCACTCAGAGGCGCCTTCACTATGTCATCGTCATCCCACGTTGTTCTCACGCGTTGTAGTGCTAGCCCAGTCAAAGAAATCGTGATATCGTCTTGAGAACGACCGGCGAATCGAGATATGTTGGCGGCAGAAGTACAAAGCTGCTAAGACTGCTTCTTTCTGTTCTTATCGACAGTCTCGCCGGCCTTTTTTGCGGCATGATTCGTGAGAACACCAGGGAGAGAGTTCGTCGCGAAGCGGAATAAGATATCAGCGTCGGCGGTGTAGGACCACGAGAGGAGAAGGACCAGTGTCAGGGCGATGGTGACGTGGCACCTCATCTTGGGCATGTGTGGAAGGCTTAGCAGATGGTATTCTGTGGTCGAAAACAAAGAGCGGGTGAATCTAGGCAGAGTGCGAGTTTGTTTGTAAAGATGAGATTTGAGACGGATTACAGAGGGGAGACCGCTCTGAAGGTGGCGGTTGCAGAGGCCACTGATGTGTAATTGTAAAAACTTCGGTATCTTGAGGGAGCTTACCTCTAATGACTCGCGATCTCTTTATATACCCCTTATATCAGCCATAGAGGTTTCTCTCCTATTCCATATCCCCTATAAGTATCTCCGTTAGAGTTATATAGAAGTCAATAATTTATACCTGCAGGCGGTAACCTGCTGTACGAAAGTATGCACATAGTTTACGAAGGCTTTCTATAGTGAATCCAAACCGCCAATAGCCCCAGTTCAGCATTCAAATAATCAAATCACATATGAAGTAATGGCTTTCTCCGACAGGTAGATGGCGTTGAGGTTCAGTATGATCACTACTGGCTGAGATGGCAGATGCACGTGTAGTGGAGGACATCATCGTGAGAGCAAGATCTGGTTCTATACTTGTAGGTATGGCTGATTGAGATGCAAGGACAAAGCTTCCGCATTTATAAAAGCCATCAACGACAATGAAAATTGTCGACGAATGATGTCCCCACGTGTATCAAGTCTAAAAACGCCTTCCGATTGAGGGTTTCGACATGCATGCAATGTAAGTATGCGTGGAATATGCACAACCCCGATATATAGAACTACGAACGCATCGCTGAATGATCTCTTAAGAGTCTCCACGCTCTACACTTTCCTAGCAATCACATTATCGTAACGTAGTTTTCAGGATACGTTAATGAGACGCCATTGTTTCACCTCGTCTCATCCGCTGGTGTGAAAACAAACCACGCACTCCTGTCTCTGCTGTCCTCGCCGTCCTCGCCGTCCTCCTTGCTGTCACTGTCATTGCTGTGCCCGTTCTTACTGTCATCCACGTTGCTATCCTTGTTATCGTTCTTGTTATCGTTCTTGTTGCCATTCTTGTCGTTCCAGTTCGTACACAAGATTACATCTTTCCCATTGGCCGAAAGAGCTCAACCCAAAAGAGTCCACCAGAGAGACCCATACAAAAACCCTGGCTTCATCTGACTACTAATGCTTGTCTCTAACGTCCACGGCCTTTCTGTGTATAATGAATGATACAGAAGCCTGTAGTTTCTTAAGTTATACCTTTCAAAATTTCGCATGTTCTCAAAAGTCCTGACATCTGGTCGGAGTAGAACGTCACCTCTATTACTGAAATCATCCCTAACGTTATTGTTATTCCTACTATCTTCATTATATATATATTTTCTATACCTATTACCTCCTCCTGCCATGCCATCACCCTATTTCTATTAACTTCGTGCGGTATGAAGACGCAGGCCAACGATTGAAGGAGCAAAAACGGACAACCGCATCACTTGATGAGCGTGAGCAACGGAATAAAGAGACAAAAAGAACTCCTCGACGGGGAATTGAACCCCGGTCCCCGGCGCATTGTTTGCAATGACAAGCCGATATCCTCACCACTAGACTATCGAGGACTGATGATATCAGAGCAAGGTAAGGTGGATATGAAGCTAGGTGACGATCCCCACTTAGGGTTGACTCAGTGGCGGCTGGCGGCTACAGTAGTGTGGTCGGGCACGACAAGCCTAGAAATTTTGCTGAGATGGCAAATTATTCAGCGGCTCATAGTTGGATTATGCGTTTTATTCTCTAACGTACTGGCGTTCTGATGTTGTAATTGGTGTTTAGTGACATGCGCCGTTGCGAATCACAGTGGGTTCGCCTATGGAGCGAGTCGGCTTAGAGATATGGCCTACATAGACTCACAAAAGAGCCTTTGCCTTTCATTGCGCCAAATGCACACTACTGAGAACTGACGGGCCTACTTGCGATGCCATCGTAATGTCAAACGAATAATATGAACGTTTCGCGCATCATGCTTTCAAACGGGATTAGGTGGATCGAGTTCAATAGCGTTCATATCAGTCTCAAACAAGACCGCAATTCATAGAGGCACGATCGTAAAACACAACAGTTTAGGTAGTGAGTGTCTGGGGACGACGAGGGACGACGAGGGACAACAAGGGATGATGAGGGATAACGAGGGACGACAAGAATACTAATAATGAGGATGATGGGAATGAGGATGATGATAATGAGGAGGAGGATGAGGATCAGTAATCCAAACTACTTGACGCGAAGTTTATAGCCCCCGCCGGTGAGCAGTAGAAAATCCTGAAATATCAAGCAAACTTTTGCCTTCTATTGCGCCAAACTCTATGAAAATGCTTTCCGTTTATGATCGCTTATTATATGATGCATGCTTTTGTTTTCCTGTCCCATTTCCAAATCAGAAACGCCTCACTGCCTGTAAATGGCGTCCGCCATCTTGGCCACCTGACACATCTCAACGGCATCGTGGACTCTCACAATATCCGCGCCGCCCTGAACCGCCGAGACGACGGTGGCCGCCGTACCCCAGATACGTTCCTGAGGACTTACGACTCCAAGGACCTTGCCGATGAAGGTCTTGCGGCTGGAGCCAATCAGCCACGGCAGACCCTCGAGACCAGGCCAAGCGCGAAGCTCGTCCATGTGGCGCAGGATCTCGAGGTTCTGAGGGGCCGTCTTCGCAAAACCCAAGCCGGGATCGAGAATGATGCGCCAGCGGCGCACTCCGGCGGCTTCGGCTTCAGCGACTCGGTCGAGCAGCTCGCGAGCCATGGTAGGAATGATCCCGTCAGGGTAGTCCGTCAGAGATTGCATGGTCCGTGGCGTGCCACGCATATGCATGAGACACACGGTACGGTTACTGCGTGCCATATAGGGCAGCATGTCCGGGTCGAGCTGGCCGGCCGAGACGTCGTTGATAATGTCGGCACCGGCAGCAACGGCGGCCTCGGCAACAGAAGCGCGCCACGTGTCTACGCTGACGGCAAGGTGGGATAGCTCGGGGAGGCTGCGGACGAGCTTGATGACAGGGAGAACACGGGATATCTCTTCCTCGGCCGAGACGTCGGGCCGACCCGGAGACGTGGAGGCGCCGCCAATGTCGATCATGGTGGCGCCGGCTTTCGCAAAAGACTGCAGTGTTGAGATGAGGTTGTCAGGAGTGTGGACACCGCCGTCAGAGAAGGAGTCTGGGGTGGCGTTGATGATTGCCATGACATGAGTTTTGCGGGTAGGCGTGAGTGTCACAAGGGCTTGTTGGCCGGCGGAGATGGGAGTCAAGGGCGAAAGGGGTGCTGCTGCAGGTGGCAGCTCATTGAGGTAGTCGAGGGTGAGTTTCCACGGATTTGATGCGTAGAGGGGCTTATGAGGGATGAGTCTGGGTGAGTGTCAGTCACAGTCGGTGAGTTGATACTCAAAATGAACTCACTCTGCGAGAGGTCGCAGGACAAACTCCCGCTCAGGGATACCGATGTGGGGAACATTGAGACGCGGATGCTCAATCTTCTCATCGCCATACATGAGGATGTCAAGATCGATATTTCGCGGGCCCTTGTCGATCAGCTTTTGGCGACCCAGAGTGCGCTCAATGTCCTGCAGTTCATCAAGAAGGGCCAGGGGTTCCAGGTCAGTCACAACCTGCAGACCATCCGATCAGCTCAGCTCGGCTCAGCTCAAACTCAATTACACAAAACGGGCCCATGCAGGATGACGGTGCCACAGTGAAGAAAAAAAAGTTTTATCCGAAAGCGAGAAGGGAGGATGACACTAACCTCGCATGCGCCGTTGACGAATCTATCCTGGTCTAATACATACATAGGCTCCGTCTCCCAGAGGCTGCTTGTACGCTTCACTTTGATGCCTCGACGGTCCATCTCGGCGCAGGCCTTCTCGATCCAGCCGACGCGGTCGCCGAGATTGCTGCCGAGGGCGATGTAGGCTGTCGTCGGGCCCCTCGGGCGCTCGACACGCTTGCCGCCGCATCCACCGCCGCAGCAGGCGGACCGGGTCTGGACGGCGGGCATGTTCGGCGACGGAGTCCGGATGGTAGGCCGGGCACGGGAGCGGGAGAGTGCGGCAGGGGTTGTGGAGGCTGGCGAGGATGATGATGTGCAGCGGGAGGGGCGGCGCACGGAGGAGCCGGTGGTGTAGCAGTTTCTTGGTATCGTGACCTGTTCCCGGACAAGTCGAGGCGTTAGGGCCTGACAGCGATGCGCATTGCTGCTGCGTGCTAGGGCGCAAGCTCGCGAAAAAAGGGAGGGGTGGCGGAGAGGAATTGGGGGTTTCATCATGGCAAAACGTGAAGGCGCCCACCGATGGTGTGTGTTTGTGTGGTGAGGGTCGTTAGTCGTGATGGGAGAATCCTGCAGCCAATGAAAACGAAGCGCGGTGGTCCCTTGGAATTGAAGGCTTAGGTAAGTGAGGCGTGGGCTTCTTTGAGTCGTGCGTTCCACCTCAGTCTTCAGGGTCCTCGTTCAGGATTGATAGGCTGCTAAGCATTCACGATGTTAGGCCTGGTGGAGGTCGACACGCAGCGGTCCGTCGTCGACAGAACCCACTGTCTTATCGTTATCGTCGCGGTCCGGAATCCGAGCATTTCGCTCAGCTTCAATCCTCGCTGTGGTTACACCGGACTCCAGCAGTCGAAGTCTGATCATGTCATGATTCAAAGAAAGTTTGCGACCTCATTTCCAAACGTTCTGGAACGGAAAGCAAGCGCCTGTCGACTCGGGGCCCGCTGTCAGCCACTGTCACCCCTTGTTTGGAGAGGCGACCGTGGCCCAAAGAGAATGCGAAGGATGAAGCCCTCAGATCTGAGAACTGAGCCTCGCCTCCAGACCAAGATCTACCCATTCCCGACATGCAAGCCCGTGATGAATCACCTCACTCCGCAATGTGCAACCCCCCAGTTATGCCTTGCCTTGCAGCAACTTGTGAATTGTCCCCTCTTGTGTTTGGCCCTCGGCATCTTTTCCCCAGATCCACCCCGCCGGGCTTATCCACCCTGGCGCGCTACGCCCGGATAGGCTTAGTGGCTGAGGTCACAGGTAAACCTCGGCAGACCATGGGCGCATGGCAACGCACTCCGCCCCTTCTTCCCCAGGAAACCAGCTGTTTGAAGCCGAACGCTACTCCCGCCGAGCCTCTTTAAACCGCCGATTGCCAGCTCCTCTCCTCCTTGCAATAACACCGTTTCCTTCTCTCATCCACAAACTCTGTAATCCAGCCCAGTCTCCTTTTCTCTGTACGATTTGCGATCTAGTATACCCAGACTCGAAGTATCATACCACAACTAGCACATCAGTCAACATGGCTTCTCCTCGTAAGTTGTTCAGCCCAGGCTCTCCTGTCACATGCGCCAGGTGAAATAGTGTGCTGACACGTCGCGCAAAACAGAGCAGATTCGCACTCCCATCACTGATCTTTTCAAGATCAAGCACCCAATCCTGCTTGCAGGCATGAACGTCGCCGCTGGTCCCAAGTTGGCTGCCGCTGTTACCAACGCCGGAGGTCTCGGTGTCATTGGTGGTGTCGGATACACCCCAGACATGCTGAAGGAGCAAATCGCCGAGCTCAAGGAGTACCTCGTCGACAAGAACGCACCTTTCGGTGTTGACCTGCTTCTTCCCCAAGTCGGCGGCAGCGCCCGCAAGACCAAGTAAGAAATCATCCCCACGCCGGAGGAGCCGCGCGCGTCACATGTGAATGCCTTTGTGCTGACCGTATCCACTTAGCTACGACTACACCAAGGGCAAGCTTGGCGAGCTCGTCGACATTATTATCGAGTCCGGCGCTAAGCTTTTCGTCTCCGCCGTCGGTGTCCCCCCCAAGGCTGTTGTCGATAAGCTTCATGCCAATGGCATTGTCTACATGAACATGATCGGCCACCCCAAGCACGTCCAGAAGTGCCTCGACCTCGGCGTCGACATCATCTGCGCTCAGGGTGGTGAGGGTGGTGGTCACACCGGAGATGTCCCTACTACCGTCCTCATTCCCGCTGTTGTCGACCTCTGCAAGGGTCACAAGAGCCCTGTCACTGGCGGCCCCGTTCAGGTCATCGCCGCTGGCGGCATTCACAACGGTCAATTGCTGGCCGCTGCCCTGATGATGGGCGCCGGCGCCGTCTGGGTCGGAACCCGCTTCATTCTTACTGACGAGGCCGGCGCCCCCAACGCCCACAAGGAGGCCGTCCGCACTGCCGGCCACGACGACAACATCAAGACCCTCATCTTCACCGGTCGCCCCCTGCGTGTACGCAAGAACCCGTACATTGAAAACTGGGAGACGGAGCGTCAGCAGGAGATCAAGGAGCTCACCGCCAAGGGTGTTATCCCGTACGAGGCCGACCTTGAGAAGCTGATGAACTCTGGCGGTGACGGTGAGGGTAGCGGCAGCGGCAGCGACGACAACGCGTCCGAGGTCGATATCGACGATGCCCTGGACCAGTTCCGCCCCTTCCTCATGGGCAAGGCCGCTGCTGTCTGCAACGAGCAGAAGCCCGCCAAGGCTGTTGTTGACGAGTTTGTCAACGATGCCGTCGCATGGCTCCAGAGGGGCAACAAGATGATTGCCAAGTTGTAAAATCGTAAAATTTTGTTTCGCGCCACTGGCGAGAAGTTGGTCGCATATTGGGCGGCGTCCTGGGAAGCCTAGGCTTGACGTCCCCCGGGCCTGGAGTTTTGAGGCTCATGTATTGTATATAAAGAATGATCTAGGACACGACAGCTAGCAGCATATCATGAATGATTTCTTTTTCTTCCACGCCTAAATTGTCCAATTTCTTGCACTATCTTCAAGTTACGATATACGTGCTTCTCGCCTGCTAGCCCGCGCAAGTTGGTCGGGTCCCTCTGTGGACATTGACATTCAACCCGCCCGCTGGCTCTTAAACCTCGGCGCGACCTATGCTGCTCGCATTCTCTTGCTCTGATGTCTTGTTTCGAAGGTTCCACACTGTCGGAAGCATGACCCCTGATGGCTGTGCGGCAGCATCGTGGGACCACCTCAGACCCAGTGCACATTTCACGTGTCAGTCGGGACCATTGAGTGCTAAGGATAAAAGTTCAAATCTATTCATTCCACAGTTATGTATTACCTAACCAAGAACAGTTTCATCACTCCGTCTCCGTGTCGCCGGCTTTGTCAGTAGACCTCGTGCCCAAAAATCACAACACGCAGCCTACTGTCCCTCCCACCCGCAGGCTCGGTGGATGGGTCCGTGGCAGAGCACAAGGTATCTTTCGCAAACCGCCTGGTGTTTTCCAACGTCCCGTGCCCTTTCTCTGTTTAGGTCCGAGCTGTTTCGTCCGTAGATGCCGCTAGGATGTGTCCACGTTCGTCTTTCTTCGTCGCAAATCGAAATTCGAAAAGCATTCTCTCCTTCCCTTTTGCCAATGCCATACGCCTTCGCTTCAGGTCTCTCAGCTGCCGAGGTACGCACGAATGGCACCCTGGAGCTTCTGGCTGGCCTCGCCTGCCAACTGGGTGAGGTTCTCGAGGTCGTCGCCGGCCGTGATGCCGAATCTGCGAATGAAGTCCTTGGCTGCACCCTCCAGATCGCCGTACTCTTCAGCAGGCTCATCCTCGGGTCGGCCAAAGTAGGCGTTCGAGGAGATCGAAGTAGCGCCCTCGAACCCTTGCAGACGCGTCTTGGCCTCGGCCTGGGCGTTGGGGTCAAACGATCCCTTGCCGAAGAATTCGTCTGAAGAAATACCCTTCTGGGCACCGAACTTGTTGCGCGCGTACGTCTCATCGTTATCTGCAACGGCTGTCAGTGATGATGTTCCCGTGTTTTCGAAATTGAATGTCATACCCTCAGAAGCGGCCTTGATGGGTCCAACGGAGCCGAATCCGCCAGCGGCAGCCTTCTTAGGCGCAGCTGCACCCTTGGGCCCACCGACCTGACCAAAACCAAGTCTGGTGACACCCATGCCCAATCGCTCCACTTCGGCATTGGACTTCTGACGGGTATGGCTAGAAGAGCCGTAGCCGCCCTTCGGGCTAGTGGGGGTGGGGGCAGAGATGCTGTCGACCTTGGAGGCGGCCTTCTTCTCTTCTTCAGCCTCAGGATCGTAGCCCAGCTTCTCGATGCGCTCGGCCTCTTCCTTTGCCTTCTTCTCGGCCTCGTCGAAGTCGATAACGTCGGCATTGACCTTCTTGACGCCTAACTTGGGGGCCTTCTTGGCGCCCAAGATGTTGGCCTTGCGAGGTCCGCCGGCGGTTGTCTTGCGGAGAGCAGCAGATGTAGTCACACGGCTGGCGGCGGGCTTGCTGTCACCGTCGGTCTTGGACAGCGGAGAGGAGGAGCGAGCAATGTCCTTGGCACCGCTGTTTGCGTTGAGGAAGGGTGAGGGGGTTCGGCCGACAGTCGGGGGAGTCGCAGTACGGGAGATGGGAGGCGTGGGCTTCTTGATGGCAGGCTTGTCCCAGGAAGAGAAGAAATCGTCGTCAGGTTCGCCGGATGGGGTGGAGGCGTCGGCTTCGGTGGCGTCGGTGATCACAACTTCATTGGGGTATCTGGGAGCCAGTCAGTCAACTCGAGATGTGGCACGTTGGTAGCATCTTGACGCACTCTTGAGCATCTCTCGCGGCTCGTCTCTTAAGCTCATCCTTGTACTTGGTGGCAGCGCTGGATTGGTACTTCGTCTTGGGGTCCTTGCTGTTGAGAGCGGCGGTGCCTCCGTTTTGCTGGAAGAACTTGGTGGCCGACTCGTTTCCGCCGACCTTCATGAGGCGTAACTGGTCCCATTGCCATTCTGTGGGGGTTAGTCTAAGAAGACGTGGCCTCAAATTTCAAGCACATACGATCGAGGTTGGTGGATCGGACGAATGAGATATGTACACCGAGGTTTCGGTGGTTAGACGAGCAGTCGAGGCAGAGGTAGATGCCGAAGGGAACAGAGGTCCAGGTCGGGTACTTGGCGCCGCAATCGAAGCAAATCTTTGATGCACACACAGTCAGTATTGAAAAGGGGCCGAGGCCATCAAAGGGCGCGGATGTAAGGCATTACCTTGTTCGCAGGCTTCGTCTTCAGCTTCTCGAAGATCTTCAGCGACTGTTGCTTTGAAGCGAGTGCAGCCATGGTGACGGTGGGTACAAAAGATCCAGGCCTTGACCGAGTACAATGCGCTACCGCTGCGAAGAGGATGTCGAGGACGAAGAGAGCGGGTTGCGGGTACTCAGAGATGGGAGGTGCGCCGGCGAGAGCGAAGCAGGGAGCGGTGATATCTGAATTTCGTGTCCAAAAGTTCAGGAGGCAGTCGCCGCCCTTCGGTGAAGTGGCATGTAATCGATGCGCTAGTCCTAATGAGGCTAGCTCCCTTTCCCCACAGTGGACTGGCAGTCTGAATTCTGCCGAGGGCGGTCAACACCTTTTGCAGAGCTCGAAGGCCCAGCTACACAGCTGCAGCTATGCGCTGCCGAGCTTTCTCGATGATCATCCTGCCCTGCTCATCGGCCTCGTACGATGGCTGACGCCGAACCGCCATGATGAAAGCAAATTCTAGATCGCTTGCGATTCGAGCGATTCGAGCTCCTTCGACATTGGGCCTTGCGCCGCGACTCCAACCCTTGCTTGTACAACGGTATTATGCGACACAGACGGGTCTGGGAACGACCGCCACATCCAAGTCGAAGCGCCGAACGGTCACGCCATTCAATGATACCGGAGCCGTTCCATGGGCGGAACTTTCGGCAGGTGAAAAGGCAGCGCGAGCTACACAGCAGACTTTCAACTTCGGTTTGATCCTGGCAGGATTGTTCGTCACGGCAAGTCATACGATGCATTACCCCGCGGCGAATGCATAGCTGACGTTCATGGACAAACCAGGGCGGAGTAGCATACGTTTTATACACCGATGTTTTCTCCCTCGATAGCAAGACTGCGCACTTCAACCGAGTTGTCGACAGAATCAAAAGCGACCCTAAGTGCGTCGAGTTGCTTGGAGACCCCAAGAAGATTTCGGCCCATGGAGACGAAACGTACAACAAGTGGCGTCGGGCTCGCCCCATTGCGTATGTTTCCAGTCCGGTGTTGTTTGGGCATAGAGGTCTAACAGAGACAGTTCGACGATAAGTACCGACTCGAGAGGCCATGAACACCTGGTGATGCACTTCTACGTATGGCCTGAACTTTGACGCCACCGCGCAACCTCATCTGACTTTGATTTCTAGGTCGAAGGACCTCTCAACAGAGGAACGGTCTACTTACATATGATCAGAACGCCCAGCAGCGGCGAGTTCGAGTACAGGTATCTCTATCTTGACGTCAAGGGGCATCACAGAATCTACTTGGAGAATGCGGATACGGGAACAGGCTCTGGGAAGAAGGGCTTCCGCTTTCTTGGTATCAGCTGGTGACGACTGTACGATGAATTCCTAGGTGGCACGAGTTCTTGTAAGATAGAGGGAGGTCTAGCCAAGAGGTGGATTGCTTAGTGTTCAGTGCCAATTGACACTTCACGGACGCATTCATGACCCTTCGGTCGTCGAAGTCGGGTATGCAAAGTCACTAAGCATGGCTCGAGTGTGAACTACGGTTTCAGACCAATTGCTTCAACTGATGCCGAAAACTTACTTGCAAATAGCTTGGAACACGGGTTATACGAGAAAGAGCTGGTGCAAAACAGCATTATCCAATGTTCGTTCTAAGCCGGGGCTACGTAGTCTACATCCCAATGTATTCGCATATCATTGTCCCAACAAGACCTCACAGTATGAAGTTGATATCAGATATTAACCAACTGATCTCAACTATCAAGTTCATGCTGATTTGAGGATAATTCAATTCACGGACAATCGCTGGTCACCGTACCCCTTAGTGGAACATCGTCAACGATCAGATAATTCGAGAAATCAGTAACACATTGCTCCGATTCTTCTTTGGCTTTATCATGAATGCACAGGTAGGTTCGCTCTCCAGGGGAAGATGCCCAAGAATGTAAAGGACTTTGACCTGACAAGGCTCTGTTCGACAAAACAACCCGGGACAGCTACGAATACCACCAGCGACGTGATACCATCTTGTTTTCAATACCTGATATTCCGTTGAAAACAACTCAGACAAAGTGATATTGTTGCATAGCTCGCTCAAATCGAATGACAAATGACCTCAGGTAATATGCTCCTACGGATCGGTCCCTGTTAGATATGATGCATAGATGACTAGTAAGTCGATTAATGATCACATCAAGCTGGCCCTGTTAGAAGGGTGAGCACACAGTCTTGTATTGATTCTCAATGAGTGGTCTGCCAAGTTCTTCCAAGTAGAAAAGATAGAAGCTGTGACTTCCAAAGCATTACTCTATCGGGCTTTGTTTTGGTTGAGCAGATGCCGGACTACAATCTCTCACCATTCCCTCTAGCCGTACATCGTATGACAATCGGTCTTACAACTTAAAGGCGGGCGAATGTCTCGAGCCAGTGTATATGAAAACGCTGCTTCGAATGAGAGTGTTACAGTGATACCGATCGAATAGAACCCCTGCCAACAGTTGAGAAGTATGGCTCTCACTGGATTATTGCTACCCTGCCCCATACTATACGGCAAGTTCCACCTCAAAGATCACGACAAGGGCCTGGATTTAAGCCGTATCAATAGGAAACATAGGAACGACTCGCTGTTGTGGTAGGGTTCAACCAAATTATTCTCGATGCCTCAATGGCCCAGAGGGTGCCTTGACGAAAACTGTCACCCAACCCTGAGTTATAATCTAGCGCCCGAATCTATCAGCAACTAATTATAAATTCCTTTCTTTATTTCCGTCTCTGTCGTTATCTCTATTGGCGTGCCATCGTCATTCCAACTGTCACATTCTTAAGTCCCGATTCCACAGTTTTAGCAACACCGGAGGTGCGTGTCGTTCAAGACGCCCCTTACTACTTGCTGCACGTCTACGTCTCCGTTCAACAACAGGAATATCAAGGGGTCTAATTGATGACGGTTCTTGAAGCCGGAAGGCCCTGACTTCGGTACACTGACTGTCATGCAAGGAGCAAGCGTTCAACCCGCAGATTGTTGCCATTTGGCTGCCGAATGACAGGCTGATTCCCGTGATACAGTCACTCTTGGTTACGACATCAACCATTGAGTTATTCTAAGTTGATACTTCTTGGCTGTCTGAAATTTGGTCGAATAATCCCCGTATCACAAGCCGGGTCGATGAATCGGTGCGATTCTCCCAACTGTACATGACCCCCCGGCATCGATGGTTCTACTAGTCCTCAAAGAGCTGCAAGCAAGACGCCAAGCCCGACCTGGGTGCTTCCCGGCGTTTACAATTAACTATTATACTACACGTTGCTTTTCATGATGGACTGGACTTCAGGAGTCGTATCCTGTCTTAAACGCTTGCTAGTCCAGGCTCCATCATCAGAGACCAAAGAGCGGCAGCCAAGTCTAAGCTTATATTACGACTTGAGTGCTCAAAAACCCGCAACCCACTTCGGCATTCCACCCGTACATTGATCATTCACGTCCGGACGTGACGAAACCTCCCGAGACTCACTTTTTCGACTTGATTGCTCGATTGAAACAAGTTCTCAAAAAGCGCGCGTCAGCCTCCCGAAGTTCCTGCTTGGCTCCCTCACAGCCACGTAAGCGGGACCGTAAGCAAGCGCTCTCGAGGGCTCTTGATTCGCCCAACCTGCATTCAGCTCTGTTGCCTAAAGAAACGCCGACACACCAAAGCACGGCGCCGCACTTCCACAGAAAGCACAGGCAACCGCTAAACGAATGCCAAAGGCTAGGGTGATTGAGTGGCAGCAATGGGATGCGTCAAAGCAGATCATCGGCAGGGCTGACTCGATGGACAACCGGGCTCATTCACAGGTTGCATATATGGTGATTGCCTGTCCCAGGCAGAAAGACACCAACGTCTTTCTCTGCATATAGGTACCTACATATGAGTTACAGCCACCTGACCACAAACCTTCCGCCACAGCCTCATTGACGAGACGAGCCCCTCCAGCCCCACACATCTTCGCCGTCAAATTGAACATCAACTTGAAGTAGGCTTCCTCCATCAAATGTGCATCCCTCGCCCTCGCAGACACAAGTCATCCAGCTCCTCGCCCATCACCAACATTCCCTATCGTCGCCTCGAATCACCGCCCCCAACGCCTCCTCGCATGGCTCCCTGGCCTCTCTCCAACTCGACTCTTCCTCCACCCATGGGCAACGGCAGCGCCATGCCAGGGCCGCCTAACACCTCCGCAGCCCGCGTCTCATCACAACACGAGCGCCTGCTGCTCGAGCTCCTCCCCTTCAAGGAGGCGTCCAAGTTCCACGAGTGGCTCGACAGCCCCTTCGTCCGCGGGCCGTGGAACGAGTTCAACGCCGACTTCCTCATACCCCGGAGCGGGGCCGCCGCCGCCGCCGCCGGCGAAGGTCCGGCCGGGATCCCGGAGCCGGACAAGCCACGCACGGCGCAGGCGGCGCGCGACGCGCTCAACTCCCGCAAGCCAAAGTTCCTCGTGTACCACCCGGACAAAACCGGCTGGACGCCCGAGGACCACCACGTGCGCTTCATCGTGACCCTCGTCGCCGACAACATGCTGCAGAACCTGTGGTACGAGTCGGAGTGGAAGAAGCGGGGTCTCGACATCGCAAAGGCTGCTTACGAGGTGCTCATCTTCCTCAAGGCTACCTTGTTTGTCGACCCTAGCCCGCCGAGTTACTCGGCATGAGAACTGAAGTCAATCATTGTACCGATTTTCTCTTTGGCTTTTTTGTCTCTTTGATGGGGGTGTGCATTGGCGTGGGGGGAACAAGCAGGTCAACGGGCGCAATCGGCGTTTGCATATGGCGTTTTCTTTTCACGAGGAAGAGGAGAGGGCGGAGGGGGGGCATGAACCGATTGAATTTCTTGCAAGGTTGGCCAATCGCGACGCATAGCAGCCATTGATGTCCTCATGGCAAGC